>JAJOOR010002427.1:0-120150 GCA_036250505.1 Solanum acaule | reverse complement strand
CGGCAAAACTAAGAAATGGTGCCCTTTCATAAGTCTAGTTTTCCTAAGTAAATGTAAAACCATGAAATCGGTAGACCTAATGGTGGTAGCCCTTCTCATGTGTGAAATGATGAACCTTGGACCGGCAGGCTTAAGGCACCCGAAATACCATCTTCTTTATCTAAATAGACAAATTTTTGAAATGTATTTGATACTCCAAAATAGCTCTAATCTTAACTTTCATGTTCAAGATAAGATATTAATACTTCTCAAAGCTTATATAGTTCCCTTGTGTTATTCAACAAACTGGCAAGCCCAAAAATTGAAGTCTCCGTAAATTCATCGCATCCCAACAAATACAAATAAAAGATTTCATCTATACATCAATAGTTGAGATAATCATTAAAGTCTCCATAAATGTATTATCTTCTATCTATTTATCGGTGAGTTGTGTCAGAGCACCTTCTACCTTTCTCTAGGTTCTGTAGGGAAGGGACGAAAATAAGAAAATACAAATTTTATCATGTCTTCTAGTCAAGGAAAGGGATAGATACATAAGAACTATTGAGAATTGATTCAAAAAGACTCCAAGTTACTAAGTTTATGCGTAGGGTAAATTATTTACTGTGAGTTTGAATAAGTCTTTTACTAGAGTTGAAAGAGTCCTTGCTAGGTTGTTATTTGGTAGCAAATTTTTTGGTACTTTTGTAGTTTCTAGTCAACTGAAGGATAGATATTATCTTCCGGAGTCTTTAATCCTATAAAAGCAGATGTTTCCAGTTAGTAAAGAGGGCACTTCTGCAAAGTATTTCCTTCGTCTTCTTTGTGCAACTTTAAGTTTTGTAGTTAAAGAACTTCTCTATTTCCTACATTGTGTTATAAAAGCAAGCGTTTGGACTTTGACTAGGCGATAAAGAGATATGGAATAGCCAGGGAGTGAAATATAAGAAGAAAAAAAAAGTTAAGGCAACAAATGGTATATCCTCTTCTTCACAACCCCTCATACCCGTCATCGGTGGTGAGAAGTGTCTATTTTGGAGTATCAAGATGAAGACCATATTTAGTTCTCAAGAATTGTGGGACTTGATCGAAGATGTGTTCATTGATGTAGTAGAGTTGAATGCAGAGGAAGAGAAGAGATTAAAAGAACTTAGAAAGAAGGATGAAAAAGGTTTCTTGTTTATATAACAAGCCATTCATGAGACAATTTTCTCTAGTATTGCAGCTGCTACTACCTCAAGAGATTCTTGCCTGATTTAGAAAACTGAGTTTCAAGGTTCCTCAAAGATAATTAATGTGAAAATACAATCTCTTCGTCGTGATTTTGAAACATTGTTCATGAAAAACAATGAATATAAGAAAGATTTTTTTATCAAGAGTTAGTGGAATTGTAAGTCAAATTAAATCAAATGGTGAAGAGATAGGTGATAAAATTTTAGTTTCAAAAGTTCTAAGAAATTTACCTCCAATGTTTGATCATGTAGTTACAGACATATGTAATGACCTATTCCCATCGTTATAGAAAAGCCAACGGGGAAAGAATTGGGGCAAGATAAACTTTTGGTAGTAACTTGGAAATTCCTAGCCTAGTCCACATTTTGACGAAATCTAAGTCATGAGAGGTCTAGGGAAATATTGTAATGAATGAGCAATTTAATAATAATTTGGATTACATGAGTATATAGCTAAGACGTTAAGGAATGCGTACGACTTTACGAAATCAAATGCGGGCGAGGGGAACTCCCAAAACTGATCTTACCGTGATAGGGTAGTCTTTCAACGTCATTAGTTGAAGGTGTGTTGTACATAGGGTTTGAAACTCTAATTTTGACTCTTTGTCTCTGTGCTAGCCGTTGTGGCGGGATGGGGTCCGCCGCAGCTGCTCAGTCGCGAATCAAGTCGGAATTAAATCCCAAAAATGTTATTTTATGCAAGTTTCATTCTTGAGAGCTAAGAGTTGACCCAGGGGTATTTCTTGAAGGTTTTCCACCTATTCTAGCACTAAAGGTAAGGAATTTAATCCCCTAATATATTTTTTGATCCGTAGAACTTAGATTGTTCGTTAATTATTATTGGGGGATGATTTTGGACTGAATTTGATGGTGGGAAAAAGCCCTAGCTGCGTATTAGGATCATGGGTTTGGTATTAGGTTATTGAGTTTCTTATAATCCGAGTAATTGGACCTTAAATAATTGATCCTTGTATTAAATTGTTGTCTTTAGACCACGAACAAGATGATTTAATCCGAAAAGGGAAGATTCAAGTGCCTTAGAGGGATTCAAGCTTGGTTTCGAGGTAGGTGATTGTTTAATTTCTTGTGTGCGTGATATATGTTGGTGATAACTTCATTGTAATGTATGTATGTATGTGAATGAAGCCTTGTTGATCAAACCTAATGAAATGAGAATGAATGAGTAAATATATGCCATGATTTTACACTTGATTGTATGTTATAAGGATATACATATGAGTTTGATTGTAATTATAGTTGTGTTGAATGGACAAGGTGTCACGTTCGGACACACTAACTTCGATTAGGTGCCACATTTCGATGCATATATTGGATCGGGTGTCAAGCCCGACACACTAATTGGGATCAGGTGTCACGTTCTGGCACACTAACAGTTTAGGTATGGGTTTCATGAGAGGACCATTCATCGTTATATCTACTTGTTATTGAGGGTGTGGAATTTGTGCACTACTCTTGAAATGATAATCGATGTGTGTATATATATATATATATTTTGTACATTTATTTATTTACCTTGTTGTGAATACTGGTATATGTTGTGCTTACTGGAATAGTCATGTGATCCTACCAGTACACTTTTGTTGTGTACTGATACTGCATTTGCTCGTTCTTTATTGAGTATAGGGCATCTTTAGGCGGCTAATGATAGACCTCAGCTAGGAGATCAGTGATCGAGATCAGATTTCAAGGGTGAGCCAGTTCTTTCAGGCTGCCATGGAGTCCTTCTTATTTTTTAGTCCATTCCTTCAAACTTAGACTATTTAGTTATTTCATATGTTTGTTGAGGTTGTAGCCCTTTTTCTTAGATTTGTTGAACTTTAGAGTTTTGGTACATTGGCTTTAAGGTTCTAGTGGTGTTTTCCGCAATGTTTGATAGTCGTTTGTTTAACTTTAGAGTTTATGGGAATTCCAGTTTATTTCTACATTTAAACCTACTTTCGTATCTCGTAAAATTTATGAAATGGGTTGTAGTAAATTGTTCTCCCACCAGAGGGTTAGTGTGGGTGCCAATCACGACGGTCTGGGTTGTGAAAAAGTTTGTATCAGAGCCCTAAGTTCATTGATCTCGGCATACCAAAATGAGTCTAGTAGAGTCTTGCGGAATGGTATGGAGACGTCTGTACTTTTCTTCGAGAGGCTATAGGACTTTAGAATAACTCTTTGTTTTCTCTTGTCTCCTTACGTGTTATAACTTGATTCCAATTATTATATGGTGATCCAAATTGGTATCTAATCTCATTCACTCTTCTATTCGTAGACGATTAATACTCTCTTCAATGGTGTTAGGCCTGTAGCTCCCGTCAATAAGCCCTCTAAGGAGTCTGGAACAAGAGACCGGGGTCGAGGCAGAGGTAGGGGAAGAGCAAGGGGTAGAGGCCGAGGAAGGGTAGTGTCACGCCCCGAGCCTACACCCTAGACGTGGCCGGTACTTGAGAACCATTGTTGGCCCCAAGCGAACCCTTGGCCTTGCTTACTTACTCAACAGAAGACTACATGCGTATTTATAATGATCAATTACTATACTTACTTGAATAATAAGATAACTTAAGGATGTTTAAAAGTCATACATTCAACTTGGCCAAAATGGCAACTCAAGTCTTAACAGATGAAATGAAAATGTAAAGACAATTGAACAACTAATTGTCTGACTGTCTATGAAGCTTATAAAACAAAGAGGGATGTCGGCACATGACCCCCGATCATCCTAACAACTTAGAACTAGAAAACAAATGATAAAAACGAGCCATTTGAAAAGCAAGGAGGCTCACCGACTGATTCTGAATGCTGAAGCTGATCAACGAGGTGCTGGATGCTGATATTGGTTACCTACGTCTGCATGATAATAAGATGCAGGCCAACTGACATCAGTACATTGAATGTACGAGTATGTGAGTTGGAATGCTAAACATAACTTAAGCTTGAAAAGATTCTGAAAGAAACACTTACCTTGGCTCTTCTCAACTCATGATTAACTTAACTTAATATAAAGCAATGAAACACATGCAATTTATGGAAAGCTTTATAAAATAGTAAAAGCAACTTAGTTCGTTAATGAAAATGCAATAACAAACTCAACTTTATTCATCTAATAAAGTAATATAGTTTCTGTGGGAGTTTCTCTTACCAACAACCACTACTATGAGCCTAAGTGGTGATACTACGTCTTTCTCACGCTGCCAGAACTGTCCTATACTTTGTCTCCATATATAACGCTTAACTTAGTGGATCCACTAGTCTATTCTAAAAGCATCTTAAGGAGTCATCGAAAAAATATGATCCTTTACTACCCATGATGGCTACATGGTTTATGAAGACTTGAGATCATATGAACTCGCATCCCCATATCGGTGCTCAATACTACTCCCAAAATATACTTAGCTCATATGTTTTTTTAAAATAAACTTCTTTCTTGGGTTTGAGATAATTACTCAAAACTTAGTTTAAAAGCTCTTTTGGAATCGATGTTCCCTTTCTTTTTCAATTGTGAAAACATTTTTAAACTCTTGGGAATACTTAGTTCCTCTATAGCTTTTTGAGAAATGAACTAAACTCTTTACTCTTTGCTCAACTTGAAACTTAAGTCTTAGAACAAAGTTAAAACGTTTGTGAAAGACTTTTGAAAACTTTATAAACTTCTCTTAACTTGACTCTTAACTTCACCTGACTTTACAACTTTCCTTGAATTGAATTATGGATTCAACGATTGTGATTTGTGATAGGGAAGATCTCATGATGTTTAGGAGTGTTTTTAAATAGCTAAACATGAGAAAAGATCAAGAAATCACCGTCTTGGAACAAGTCCGCGATGCGGAGTTGCATTAAAATATTTGTTCGCACAATTAAATTTTAAGATAGAGGTATCAGCATCCTGATAGCAACGCGGAGCTAATTTTTGTTCACTGGGGGAGTAAGTCCGCTACGTGGACTTGTAGCGGACTTGCGTGCCAGATCCCACTCGATTTTTTCCCTTTTCATTTTTCAACCCAAATTCTCCTAATCTAGACTATTGTTCTCAAATTCATTGTAGATTCCGACACCCAGCATATGTACTCAAGAACCTAACTCAAAACAACTCTAAAACTCAACTTAAAGATCTCAGAAACTCTTCAATTCAGCCCAATTCAAGAACGACATTCAAATTCAAGAATACATATCTAGAACATCAACTTTCAAACTCTTTCAGGACGAATATCGCTGAACTAAGCATGTTTGGCTCGTGGGTGAACGAACCCAACGCTATGAAAGACTCACATACCATGTAGGATCAATTCCTAGGCGAAATCCACAACCAAAATCTATCGTTCTTGGCGAATCTTGCTTTTCCTCTTCTCCTTTCTCTTCTTTTATCTTTTCTCCATGCTCTAGTGTGAGACTTCAACATTTATAAACTGGCTAAAATCTGATTTTTACCCGAGTTAACTCCTAAAAATGAATTAGAATAATTAGGTAAGGAAAAGACAAAATTACCCTTCTAAATCCGGATTACGCTTTCCTTATTCAAACAGCCCAACTTCCAAACGGCATAACTCACTCATACAAACTCGGAATCGCGCAAACTTAGTGGAGTTGGAAAGTTTATTCCAAAAGATTTCCAACAATATCTGGAAACACACCTAACTCATCCAGAGTTAGGAGTTATGGTCGTTTGAAGTTGACCAAAACTCAACTTATTCTAACTTAACAAAATTTCCAGATTTTTCATTCTTTCCAAAAATGACTATGTCCAACTATTAGCCTCTTCCTAGTTATTTCAAATTGTGAGGTGCTATAGGTAGCACCCACTAGGGGTGGAGCTCCGGTTGAGAATCCTCCCAGAAATGAGGATCCTCATGCTCATCATGAAAAGATAGAGGAGAATGTAGAGGTTGAGAATAAGGACGATGTTGAACAAGAAGAAGAGGTACATGCTGCAACTTTATGTATTCTTCCCTTAGACCCAGTGTTAGCTCAACATATTATGACTTTCTTGAAAGGGTTGGTTGGTCTTGGAGTTTTTCCCATAGTTCAAGCAACTCAAAATCCCGCCAACCCCCCTATTATTGTTACTGTTCCCAAGGTGGGTGGAGCTCTAGGCACTGATGCCCTTTTTCGTCCTTTGTTAGGTCCTGTGATGACTGGTAAAGTGCATGAAATGTTGACCAAGTTTCCGAAACTTAAGTTGCCCGTGTTTCATGGTTCTGAGAGTGAGGACTCTTATGAGTTCATCTTGTATTGGTATGAGAGGCTGCATAAAATGAGTATTGTCCATCAACATGGAGTAGAGCTTGTGACTTTCCAGCTTGATGGTGAGGCTAAGCAATGGTGGAGAGCTTATGTGGAATGCAGATCGTCAGCATTACCCCCACTCACTTGGACAAAGTTTCATGCCCTTTTTTTCAAAAAGTATGTGCCCCAGACATTGAAATTTCGCAAAAAGGATGTGTTCATGTCTTTGGAGCAGGATGGTATGACTGTAGTAGCTTATGAGGCTAAGTTCCATGGCTTGTCAAGATATGCTACACAATTGGTAACTATTGAGGAGGAGATGATTCGTCTATTTGTTAAGGGATTGAACCCCAAACATCAAGTATTTTTTGTTCACATGACTTCTGCAGGAAAATCCTTTAATGAGGTGACCATCATTGTGAAGAAAGTAGAGGGAATTAGACGTGATGGGCAGGCTAAGGCTTTGGCTAAGAAATCCAAGAGCCCATGTAACTTTCAAGGATCTTACTCTAGAGTTTCAGGTAGGCCGACGCTTGCAGCCCGGCCAATCCAGTCCACCATGCCGTTTCTACATGTAGTTAGACGTGATGGGCAGGCTAAGGCTTTGGCTAGAGGCATACCTTCTTTTGATCGTACTTGTTATAATTGTGGGGAACCTAGGCACATGAGGAAAGATTGTCCCCAACTATGCATATTGGATTCTGTGCAGCAACAGACTAGAGCATTGGTACCCACGGACAACGGTAATAATTATAGAGGATGTTCACAAGGTGGGTAAGGAGGAAATGAGCAAGGTCGTGGAAGTCAAGGTAATGGTAATAAAGGCAGAGGAGCAACGCAACCAGGCAAGGAAGTCATCCGTCAAGATGACAGGGCTCGGTGTTATGCCTTTCCTAGCAAGACCGTGGCGGAGACATTTGTTATAGTAATCGCATGTACTATTCTTATTTGTGACCGGATGGGTAATGTGTTGTTTGATCCGGGTTCTACTTTTTCATACGTGTTAGTTAAGTTTGCCTTGGGATTTGATGCAGTTTGTGATGTACTTGATGCCTCTATCCATGTTTCTACCCCAATTGGAGAGTCTGTCATAGTCACCCATGTTTATCATGCTTGTTATGTTATGTTTATGGGTTTCCCTACTTAGGTTGATTTGGTTATTTTGGACATGACTGACTTTGATATAATCTTAGGCATGACTTGGTTGTCCCCCTATTATGATGTGTTAAATTATAACACTAAGTTTGTGACTCTAGAGATCCCAGGTAGGGAAAAGTTAGAGTGGGAAGGGTTGTACAAGCCTAAGCCAACGAAGGTTATATCCTCCATTCGGGCTAGGAAACTTGTAGGGCAGGGTTGTTTGGCATATTTGGCTCATATTCAGGATGTTGAGGTTGAGTCACCCTCTATAGAGTCTATTCCTGTGGTGTTAGAATATAGAGTAGTGTTTCCTACCGATTATCCTGGTATACATCCAGATAGGGATATAAATGCTGCATTGATTTGGAAACTGGTACCGGCCCCATCTCAATTCCTCCTTATCGCATGGCTCCGACAGAGTTAAGAGAGCTTAAGGCTCAAATTCAGTAACCTCTTGAGAAAGGTTTCATTCGTTCTAGTGCTTCCCCGTAAGGTGCTCCTGCCTTGTCTGTTAAGAAAAATGATAGTAGTATTAGGATGTGCATAGACTACCAGCAGTTGAATATGGACACTATTCAAAATAAGCATCTATTTCCTCGAATATATGATCTTTTTGACCAGTTGAAAGGTGTGTCAGTTTTCTCTAAGATTGATCTAATGTCTGGTTACCATCTGTTAATGATTAGGCCTAAGGATGTACCCAAGATGGCCTTTAGGACCCGCTATGGGCACTATGAGTTTTTAGTAATGTCATTTGGGCTGACAAATGTGCCTGCATCTTTCATGAGTTTTATGAATGGTGTTTTCAAACCATTCCTGGATTATTTTGTGATTGTCTTTATTGATGACATTTTGGTTTATTCAAAAAGTAAGGAAGAGCATGCCGACCATTTTCGTATTGTTTTGGGTTTTCTTGGGAGACGAGTTATACGCCAAATTTTCTAAGTGTGAGTTTTGGTCGGATTCATATGCCTTTTAGGGACATGTAGTTTCAAGGGAAGGGTTAATGGTAGATCCCCGATAGATTGAAGCGGTTAAGAATTGGGTTCTGCCTAGCTCTATGACTGAAGTTAAGAATTTTGTGGGGCTCACTATCTACTATCGTCGATGTGTGAAAAACTTTGCTTCTATTGCCAGGCATTTGACAAGGTTGACCAAAGAGGAGGTGTCTTTTGAATGGACTGAAAATTGTGAAGAGAGCTTTCAAAAGCTCAAGACTCTTTCGACCCTAGCACCAATCCTGGCACTACCGGTGGAAGCTAAGATTTCATTGTTTATTGTGATGCTTCACAATTGGGTTTCAATGTTGTGTTAATGCAGGATAAGAATGTTATAGATTATGTATCGCGGAAGTTTAAGGTGCATGAGAGGAATTACCCAACAAATGATTTAGAGTTGGTAGCGGTAGTGTTTATTCTTAAGATCTAGCAGCATTACCACTATAGTGTCAAGTGTGAGGTATTTACTGATCATCGTAGTCTACGCCATGTATTAACTCAAAAGGATCTGAATTTGAGACAACAAAGCTGGATGAAGTTATTCAAGGATTATGATGTGACCATTCAGTATCATCCGGTTAAGGCTAACGTGGTGGCAGACACATTAAGCCGAAAGGTGATGAGTATGTGTAGTCTACCTTGCTTGAATATATCCAAGCGACATTTGGCTATAGAAATTCAAACCTTGGAATCTAAGTTCATGCAGTTGGGAATCTCAGAAAAAGGTGGGGTGTTAGATAGCATTGCGGTGAAGGCCACATTCATTGAGGAGATCAAGGCCAAACAATTTTAATGAGCTCAGAAAGAACACTGTGTCTTGAAAGGCACAAGATACCACTCTTGATGTGTGGGGCATGCTCAACTTTAAAGGAAGGATTTGTGTTCCTCGAATTGATGACTTGATTCAGAAATTATTGATAGAAGTTCATGGTTTGCAGTATTCCGTTCATCCGGGTGTGACCAAGATGTACCGAGACTTGAAGCGACTTTATTAGTGGCCTGGCATGAAGAAAGACATAGCTGAGTTTTTGGCTAAGTGCCAAAACTATCAGAAGGTAAAGTATGATCATCAAAGACCTGCAGGTTTGCTCCAGAGAATGCCAATTTCAGGATGGAAGTGGGAAATGGTAGCTATGGATTTTGTGGTTAGTATTCCCATGACTTTGAGGAAGTTTGATTCTATTTGGGTAGTGGTTAACATATTGACTAAGTCAACCCATTTTATTCCGGTTAGAATAGACTATAATGCTCAGCAGTTGGCTAAGGTTTATGTGAAAGAGATAGCAAGGCTGCACGTGGTGCCCCTTTCTATCATCTCAGACCGTGGTACGCAGTTCACATCTAAGTTTTGGAGGAAATTAAATGATGAATTGGGCACAAAACTCAATTCTAGTACAACTTTCCATCCACAGACAAATGGGAAGTCGGAGAGGACTATTCAGGTGTTAGAGGATAAGTTGAAGGCATCTGTGATTGACTTTGGAGGGCATTGGGATAAGTTCCTACCATTGTGTGAGTTCTCATATAATAATAGTTACCACTCCAGCATTGATATGGCACAGTTCGAGGCACTTTATGGAATGGGATGTAGATCACTCGTATGGTGGTTTGAGGCTGGATATGTAAAACCTTTGGGGGATGAATTGGTGAATGATGCTCAGGATAAGGTAATAAGCATCCAAGCTAAGCTTTAAGCAGCCCAAAGTCGACAGAAGAAGTATGCAGACCATAAGGTAAGAGACATGGCATTTCAGACTGGTGAGAGTGTTCTTCTTAAAGTGTCACCCATGAAAGGAGAGATAAGATTTGGCAAGAAGAGCAAGCTTAGTCTGTGATACATTGGTCCACTTGAGATTCTTGACTGTGTAGAGCTATTGGCTTATAGATTAGCTTTACCACCTAGCTTATCTAGATTTCTTCGAGTGTTCCATGTGTCCATGTTGATGAAGTAGCATGGGGACGTAGATTACCTCATTAAATAGGACTTAGTTTTGTTAGACAATGACCTTCAGTGTGAGGAAAAACAGGTTGCAATTCTTGACCGCGATATCCGGAAGCTGAGGACCAAATATATAAAGTCACTGAAAGTTCAATGGAAGCATCATCCAGTTGAGGAAGCTGCTTAGGAAATTGAGAGGGACATGCGAGACAAATATTTCCAGTTGTTTGACGATTCAAGTACTACTCTACCCTTACTTTAGCCCATTTTTTTCCTTGTTTGTCACTCGAGGACGAGTGATGGGTAAATTGATATCTATTGTAATGACATGTTCCCATCGTTATAGAAAAGCCAACGGGGAAAGAATTGGGGCCAGAAATGTTTTTGTAGAAACTTGGAAATTCCTAGCCTAGTCCAGATTTAGACAAAATCAGAGTCATGAGAGGTCTAGGGAAATTTGGTAATTAATGAGAGATTTAATAATGATTTGGATTACATAAGTAGATAGCTAAGATGTTAAGGAACACATACGATTTTATGGAATTGAATTAGGGCGAGTGGAACTCCTGAAACTGATCATAGCATGAAAGGGTAGTCTTTGAACGTTATGGGTTGAAGGTGTGTTGTGAAATGGGGGTTTGAAACTCTAGTTTCGACTCTCTGTCTCCATGTAAGTCGTTGTGGTGGGATTATTCCTACTAGGGCGGGGCCTCTATGGTGGGATGGGGTCCGCCGTAGCGGCTCAGTCACGAATTAAGTCGAAATTAAACCCCAAAAATGTTATCTTATTCAAGTTTCATTCTTGAGAGTTAAGAGACGACCCAAGAGTATTTCTTGAACGTTTTCCACCTACTCCATCACTAAAGGTAAGGATTTTACTCCTCTAATCTGTTATTCAATTCGTAGAACTTAGATTCTTGGTTAATTATTATTGGGGGAGAGTTTTGGACTGAACTTGATGGTGGGAAAAAGCTCTAGCTGCATATTAGGATCATGAGATTGGTCTTAGGTTATTGGGTTTGTTATAATCCAGGTAATTGGATCTTAGATAATTGAATCTTGTCTGAAATTATTGTTTTTAGACCACGAACAAGTGGAAAGAATCCGGAAAGGGAAGATTCAAGTGCCTTAGAGGGATTCAATCTTGGTTTTGAGGTAGGTGATGGTTTGATTTCTTGTTTGCGTGATTTATGTTTGTGATTACTTCATTGTAATGCATGTATGTATGTGAATGAAACCTTCTTGATCAAACCTAATGAAATGAGTACGAATGAGTAAATGTATGCAATGATTTCAAACTTGGTTGTATGATTATGAGAATGTACATATGAGTGTGATTGTAATTGTGGTTGTGTTGAATGGACCGGGTGTCACGTTCAGACACACTAACTTGGATTGAGTGCCGCATTCTGGCATATATATTGAATCAGGTATCACGTCCGGCACACTAATTGGGATTGGATATCACATTCCGGCGCTCTAGCAGTTTGCGTATGGGTTCCATGAGAGGACCATTGATCATTATATCTACTTGTTATTGAGGATGTGAAATTTGTGCATTGTTCCTGAAATGATATTCGATGTATATATATATATTTTGTACATATATGTGTTTACCTTGTTGTTATTACTAGTATGTTGTGCCTACTGGAATAGCCGTGTGATCCTACGAGTACACTGTGGTTGTGTACTGATACTACACTTGCTCGTTCTTTGTTAAGTACATGGCATCTTCAGACGGCTACTGATAGACCTCAGCTAGGAGATCAGGGATAGAGACCAGATTTGAAGGGTGAGCCAGTTCTTTCAGGATGTCATGGAGTCCTTCTTATTGTTTAGTCCATTCCTTTAGACTTAGACTATTTAGTTATTTCATATGGTAGTTGGGGTTGTTCCCCTTCTTCTTAGATTTGTTGAACTTTAGAATTTGGGTACATTGACTTTTACGTTCTAGGGGTATTTTTTGCAATGCTTGATTGTTGTTTGTTTAACTTCGGGAATTTATGGGAACTCAAGTTTATTTCTTCATTTAAACCTGCTTTCGTATCTTTAAGTGCCTTAGTTTTTATTAAATTTGTGAGAAGGGTTGTAGTTAATGGTTCTCCCACCAAAGGGTTAGTGTGGGTGCCAATCACGATGGTCTGAGTCGTGACACCATAGATGAATCAAGAGACTTATCTAAGTTTTCATTTGATGAACTAATGGGCTCTTTGCAATATCACGAGTCACAGATCAATAAGTCAATAGAGAGAACCGAAGAACAGGATTTTCAAGTTAAGGAAGAGCATCCAATTCAGAATGAGAAATCTTTAGAACAAGGAGTACGAGGACCTGGAAGAGGCTCTTTTAGAGGCAGATGACATGGTAGATGCAGAAGGCAATTTGGGTGGATAAATAGCCATAGAAGCAGAGTGTAGTATTAGAATTTTCCTAGGTTTGGCTATATAGAAGCTAAGTGCTGGAATAAAAATGATCAATCTTATTATGCCGTGGAAGAGGAAGAAGAAAACGTGCTTTTCATGGCTCGCTCTACCACCATAGATTACAAGACTGATATTCCGTTTTAGTATAGTGGATGCTTCCATCACATGATTGGTGAAATAAAAGGATTCAAAGAGTGAGATGAGAAAAAAAATGAGGTGAATTTGGCTTGGTGATAATACGGAAATTCAAGTTGAAGGTGAAGGTACTATTGTTGCCTAGACTAGTCAAGGTAAAGTGAAACTTATTCAAAATGTTTTAGTTTGGAACATAACTTACTAAGTGTTGGGCAATAGTTGAGTTGTAGATTCTCGATCATAATTGATGATGACTCATGTGTTATTAAGAATAAGAAGTCTGGTCAAATCTTAGCTAATATTCACATGACAAATAATAAATTATTTCCACTTGAAGTTTCAAAAGTTGAACAATCCTTTATTGGTAGTGAGAATAATCTTGATGAATCTATGTTGAGGCATTTGCGTTATAGACAATTGAATTTGATTGGATTGAGATTGTTTAGTCAAAATAAGATGGTACATGATTTGCCAAATATAGGATCTGTTGAAAATATATATGAAGGTTGTATATATGGCAAGCAACATAGAAATTGTTTTTTCTGTTGGAAGATCCTTAAGAGATACTAGCTATCTTGAAATTGTTCATGCAAATTTGTGTGGTCCTATGAAAATAGAATCTGTTGCTGGTTCTCAATATTTTTTGTTACTAACTGATGATTACAGTTGGATGAGTTGCGTATATTTTTTCAAGCTCAAATCAGAAACTTTTGCAAGCTTCAAAAATTACAAGGTGTTGGTTGAAAACCAAGGTTGTAAAAAGTTAAGGTTATGCGTATCGACAGAGGAGGTGAGTTCTTATCACATGAACTTAAGTTGTTTTATGAAGAAAATAGAATTCGCAAGGAATTAACTGCACCTTACACTCCGAAGCAAAATGGGATTGTTGAGCGGAAGAGCTGAAACAGTAGTGGTGATGGCCAGGAGAATGTCAAAGGGTAATGATCATCCAAATCAGTTTTGGGCTGAGGTTGTTCACACCGCAGTTTATCTGGTTAATATCTCTCCGACTAAAGCAGTCATGGGTCGAACACCTTTTGAAATCTAGAAAGGTAGAAAGACGTTGGTAAGTCATTTGAGAATTTTTTGTTGTATTGCATATGCTCTAATAAATTCTCAACATCCTAAAAATCTTGATAATTTTTTTTTTGAAAAAGGCATCTTTTTCGGATATTTCTCTGAATCTAAAGCTTTTATATTGTATAATCCCACAAATGGTATGTTGAATATCAGGAGTGTCAGGACCCAGGAGTACCCCCTAGATGTGACACACTGTAGAAGACTCTGAAAAGCCTCATACAAGCCTCATAGCATATCATAACATAAGATAATAGAAAATGGTGCAGAAAATTTGAAACATTTTTATTTTATTCAATCAAAGTCTTATAAATATAGCGGAAGTTTACTACACAAGTCTCAAACCATCTAATTCTTTTCCCATAAAAAAGTTTTAACATAAAAGGAAATGGCTGATCAAGTCCTTGATGCTATGAGGACTCACGAAAACTTCTCTTCTTGATCTACTATGGACCTAGCCATGAGAATGGAAGTCGATATCGCCGAACCCTACATTTGATAAAAATGTAGGCAAAGATATGTGTGAGTACAATAATGCACTAAATATGATGGCTAGCATAAATCATCAACATAAGCATATAAGAGGCATTAGTCAACATAAGACATGTACCATAATAATAAGAGACAATAACATAAGTCATAAGCATGAGAGACAACAATATATTTATAGACATAGTCAATGCATCTAAGTCAGCATCATATGAGAAAGTCATTTCATAAGTCACCTCAAGGCAAGCTCGTGCAACACATGGATAAGATCCCATAATCCCATCGATACTAAGCAAGTCACTTTAGATTCTCACTCACATTTACCATCTTTTGATCTCATCCTTAGCTTATTTCTCATAGACAAGGGAACATTCACCTTTAGTCACGCATGTAATGGAGGGGCCTTTCAAGCTACAATCCAATATAAGCATACATCGTAATTATAAGTCATAAATATGTTCATTACATAGATCATCATGACATAAGAGAAACATATCATAATTACCCTCAAAGCATACTTTTGCCATGCATGAATAAGACCCCATAAATCTCACCTATGCTAAGTAAAGCTTCTTGAGTAACCATAATTCATAATTCATAATTCATATTCTTGTTTGTGGGAATTAGCCTTAACCAACATAGATCATGTGAGTTTAACATGGAATCCTGTGTCTCCCACACTGAAAAAGGTTGATCTACTTGCCTAAGGTAGAACCATAATTTATTAGCTTTAGGTGGATCCACTAGCTAAATATCCTACGGGGGCACGTAGTTATGTTATAAGGACATTGTTACTAGAGACCCGGACTCAACTTTGGTAAAAGGTCTCCATCTCATGAAATACATAATTTGGAAACCCGGACTCAACTTGTGTAGAAGGAACTCATTTGGAAAGCCGTACTCAACTTGCCTAAAAGCTTTCATTGGGAACCCGGACTCAACTTAGGTAAAGGCTTCCATCTCATATTCATATCCACTCGGTACTAAGTATAACTCCCATTGAGTTCATATTAAGTCTTGACTTAAGTTCATGGTTATGGAAGAATGCGTTGGCACTCAATCATACATAGTTCATAAAATAGCTCATAGATTTAATATGTGGTAATAGCCTTTCAACCTTAGAATCATCATATTGTGAGAGAAAACCTTTCACATCATGTTTAGTATGTGTGTATAAGAATAGCCTTTCACATTATTATCATAATCATACATAGGTGTGTAAATGAGAATATCCTTTCAACAACACACAACAAGATCATGATCATAATCACTTTACTCTCAAAGTATTTCTAAAGCATTTACTAAACTTCATGAAACATGAATAATACCATATCTTGCCCTTTCAAAGGTCAAAGCTCATATTAAATAAACACATCTAGAATGACTACATTATACATAGATATATTCATAAGCATAGCAAATCAACACATCTAGAATGGCTACATTATACATGGATATATTCATAATCCAAGTAATCAAATCATTACATGCATGATCTAATATACTCATGACATAGGTCATGTGGGTGAAGTCTTTCCACAATAATACCATATACAATTAAATATACATATTTGCTTCAGTCTTAAAGCCTTAACATTCCTAGTTCATTTGTATTAGCTTTTACCCTTAAAGCCCTAGAAATTACCTTTATACTACAACCTTTACTCCTAAGCAACACCTCACATGGTCATCATATATGCCTAATTCTCAAGATAATCTAACCACACGCTTCATTCTTAACCAATTATAGTCATATATCATCATGTAACTTCAATCTCAATACTACTAACTCATGATCCATTAAATAAGCCCTATTCTAATCAATTCATGTGTATAAGCCATAATCCCAATCCATTATTATCAACAAGCTTTACTTTTAGGGAATTTATACTTAGGTTCCCTAGTCTCAAGCAATTCCTAAAGAAATTCATCAATCTTAGGAGGTCACATCTAAGCCCTCAATTTCCTCTTTCATGACATAAAACTAAGCTATATCAATTTCACACTAAAATCTTAGGCTAATCAAGAATACATGCATAATCATACTAAAAACATGTTATTACATCACAATCAATCATAAACAACCATTATCCACTCAATTGGATCAACATACAAAAATACCCACAATGTAGGAAGCAACCCTAACTAGAATTGGGGTTCATCTTCACAATTGGGGGAAACATGGGGGATTCATGGATGGAAGGAGTCCATGAATGAATAAGCCATCATACCTTGATTAAAAATCCTAGCAAGCTTGAAACAATGGAAGAATTTGACCTAGCTTGACCCTCTTCTTCTTCTTCTTGAGTTTTCTAGAGAGAGAATTTCTTGGAGGGAATTGGGTCTCTATTGGGTGAATTGAAATAATGATTTGGAATAACTTAATTAAGGGTCTAATAGCTTTATATAGGTGGTCTAATTACTAATAAAACGACACCACTTAATAACTAATTAATTCTAGAAAGTTCTCTTAACAAAAAACTTCACCGACCTAAGGAACTTCACTGCCTCACCCATGAGACCCCGATCCACGGGCTGTGAGTGGGCCCACCGGCCATAAGTGGACCCACGGGCCATGATGGTCAATCGTTTGTGAGGGGCGTGGGTCCCCAATCGTAGGTGGACTATTTTTGGGCTGACTTTTGTGTAGTTCTAGGGTCCTCTACAAGGACCCTTAGTTGGTCCTTGGGGGTCGTACCTTGACGTTTAACCCCTAAACCTTTCATTCTAAGTACGAGAGGTCATACCTACAACTCTAACCCCCACGTCAAGTACTAGAACCCTTATGTAAGGCTCTAGTTTAACCTACTAGTTTTCGGGTGCTACAAGAGAGATGTTGTTTTTGAAGAGAACACCGTTAGAAATGGGAAAGCAACAATAAAAGTTCACAAGTTACATTGAAAGATGAAGCCTGTCGTACTTAAGAAGTAAGTCATTCTCTTACTAATGGTCAGTTTCTTACTAATACACCAAGCCATTCTTCAGGAAAACTCTAAAGACACAAGTCCAAGGTGTAGTAGCCCAACATTGATGGTTCCTGACTCAAAAGTTCCCAGTGAAAATCCTCCACGAAAGTTTAGACCACTTTCAAATATTTAGGAAACTTGTACCTTTATATTATTCGGTGCAAACTCAGCTAGATTTCAGGAAGCTTCAACAAAACTAGAATGGAGGTGTGCAATGGAAGAAGCTCTTATGGATATAATAATGAAAAATGGTACATGGGTTTTGGTGGACTTTCCCCATGGAAAAAGATGTTATCGGAGCAAAATGGGTCGCAAAAGGATTTTCGCAGCAATAAGGTATTGACTTTGATGAAACTTTCTCTCCAGTTGCTCTCTTTGAAACAATACGAACCCTTTTAGCTTTGGCTGTAAATTAAAGTGGAAGGCTTATCAATTTGAAGTTAAGTCTGCATTCCTTAATGGTGATTTGGACGAAGAAGTGTATGTAACACAACCAGATGGTTATGTGGAGAAAGGAAAGGAGAACAAAGCATACAAGTTGAGAAAATCACTCTATCGGCTAAAAAAAGCTCCTTGCGCATGGTACAACAAAATCGATTCACATTTAAGAGAAAATGGATTTGAAAGAAGTAAGAATGAGCCAACTTTATATGTGAAGAAATTTGAAAAGAATGATCCGTTGTTGGTATGTTTGTATGTTGAGGATATGATCTATATGGGTTCCTCCTACTATCTTGTATGTGATTTCAATTCTTCTATTATGATTTTTTTTTTTGAAATGACGGATTTGTGAGTGTTGCATTATTTTCTTGGACTTGAAGTTAAGTAGGAAGAAGATGGAATTTTCATTTCTTAAACGAAGTGTGCCACTGATCTTCTCAAAAGATCTAACATGCTTAACTTCAAAACAGTGGCTACTCCGTTGAATGTAAATTAGATGCTGCAACTTGATCATCGTATTGAAAAAGCTGAAGGAAGTTATTTTATAAGTTTAGTTGGAGGCCTAATTTAGTTGATGCACACCCGTCCTGATATATCATTTTCTGTTAGAATGATTTCAACTTTTATGAATTGGCCATTAAAGCATCATATTCGAGCAGCTAAAAGAGTCTAGCGCCTATGTTGCCGGAACTACCAAATTTGGACTATGGTACTTTCGATGTACTAATTTTAATCTCTATGCTTTTTCAGATAGTGATTGGGCATGGAATGTGAACGATAGAAAGAGTATTTATGGGAACCTTTTCACTCTTTGGTTCTCCAGCTATTACTTGGAGCTCAAAGAAACAATGAACAACAACATTGTCTTTTTCCGAGGCTGAGTATGTTGCAGCAGCATTTTCAACATGTCATGTGTTGTGGCTGAGGAAATTACTTGCTGATCTTCACGAAGAACAAAAGGGAGAAAGAAATTTTTTTTGTGATAGTTTATCATTAATTGCAATGGCCAAAAATCCTGTTTGTTATGGAAGATCAAAGAACATAGATATTGTTCATCATTTCAACCGTGATCTGGTTACAGAAAGGTTGATTGAGCTGAAGAGTTTTAACAGAGAAGAACAGGTGGCAGATATTCTTACTAAAGCACTTCCTCATGCAAAGAACAATTATTTTATGTTATTCCTTAGTGTATGTGATTTTGAATCAAGGGGGAGTGTTTATAATTAATTCAAAAAGAGTCTAAGTTACTAAGTTACTGCTTAGGGGAAGTTATTTACTCTGAGTTTGAATTAGTCTTTTACTATCATTGAAAGAGTCTTTGTTAGGTTGTTATTTGGTTGCTATTTTTCTTGCACTTTCCTAGTTTCTAGTCAAGTTGGAGTCATGGATAGATATTAACTTCCTTAGTCTGTAATCCTATAAAAGAAGATGTTTCCGGTTAATAAAGAGGGCACTTCTACAAAGTATTTCCTTCGTACCCTTTGTGCATCTCTAAGATTTGTAGTTAAAGAACATCTGTGTTTCCTACAAGAACTTAATGGTTTTTGAGAAAGAGTATATGTAAGTTAACACTCCATTTCCTCCATGTAGCAATCAAGTTAAGCAATATATCCAACATGTTGAAACAAGTAAGTTTTTTTCAGAACTACTGAGATTTAATTGCATAGATGACTGAAATTAAACTTTTATGTTTCAAACAAAACAAACTGCTATACTAACTAGTAGTTATTCTTATATATGTTCTCCTTCACTCTTCTAATCACTCTCACTTATATTTTATGGATCAGTAGTGGTCCGAGAATCTTATGATTTCAACAGGCCTCATTTCTGGCTCTCCAAGAATGATATATTACCACTGCAACTACTGCCAAAACATAGCTTTGCTCACTCGTCGTTGTGTCCTTTTGATCATTTCAATCCATATGCCTTGTAATGTCAAGTCTTACGAGTTTAGGCCAAATATTTTGTAGAATTATTTTACATTCAATATAATAATTTATCAAATAGTCATTGTGAATTTATATCCAAATAGTAGTGATTTGTTTTCTCCAAGTGCTATTGGTAAGGGATGAGGAAAAGGACATAAAAACTCTACCATGTCTTCTAGTCATGTTCATACTCAATTTTATTCATCTACCATGTGCTCTCTCTTAGTTACTTAGTTGATATTGGCTAGCTCTTAAAAGGGATCTATTCTATATACATTAATCTAATAAAAAGTCTAATCATAGTACAATAAAATGAAAGACGGTTATGTGCTCGCTTAAACCTTGTGATTTAGTATCTTGGTAGAATATGTGCTCGCCTAAACCTTGTTGTTACACTTCCATGGGAGGATAATGACAGCCAACAAATTGATCAAATGGAAGATCCACGTGGAATCAGAGTGTGGACTTTGTAGAACTACTGATGAAAGCAACGACCATTTGTTCGTTTCATGCAACTATACTCTCAACATGTGGACAAGGGTATTTAAGTGGATCAAAAAATTATTGGTCACTGCCCAAACCTGGAAACAATATGTAGATTGGGAAACTCATAATAGAAGAGAAGATCACAAAGTGCTAGATTATTCAGAATGGTCTTTATTGAAGCGATGTATGTCATCTGGATAGAGAGAAGTATGAGTTGCAATTAGTTACATCGTATATGCAATTAGTTTTATGTTGTTGAATCATGAATACATCAAGTATGCAGTTAGTTTTAAATTGTTGAATCATGAATACATATAGTTGCCTGGCTTAACTGTCGTTTGCCATCTAGTGCTTAACTTCATGTTGAATCGCAACCTTTTATTGTTGATTTCCAACATTAACCATTTTTATACATTTTCTTCTTTCTTTACTTTTTACATAATCTCTGCATAGTTGATGCACATTTTAGTCTCTTTTTTCATCTTCTTTACTATAAAAGTGAAATTCGTCATCGTTTATGTTGTGTTCATTAACTTAATTCATATTTTAATATTGTAGGATAAATTAGAGAGTGTTGACATAATCATCGTGATCATATAACTGGATGGATGAATGAGTTATGGAACAAATGGAGAGGAAGCTTGCATGCAACCTATTGAAGAATAACCCAACTATATAGGCTCTTAAGTATATTCCCAAGGGAGTAGACAAGAAGGGATGGAAGTGGTTAAGTAAGGAAATTTTTTGTTCCAAATGTTTTCAGGTATGTCTAGTGATTTTGTAGTATATTTTTTCAAAGCCTTTATTTCGCAGCTCGTCGTAATATTTTTGATGTGAAACTTTCAATTTGCAAAATTGCACTTCAACTATTATTTTTTACATTCACTTTCATAGCGTTGCGTCAATACAATGGATGATTTTGTGGGGGTCAGGTATAAATTTTGTTTTCCTTTCAATTAACAAAATAGGCGAGAAGTAGTAGAATTGCAGAAATCCGAGCTATGTTGAAGATGTTTCATTGTATTGGTAGCAAGCCCGTTAGAGAAATTATTTATAAAAAGCTGTTATCCGCAAGTATCATCAAAAATATTTTTTCTACACGTACAGTTGCATGCACGTGTTTTTCCTCTTTTTATTTTTTCTTATTTTCTACATACAGTTGTTTCAGAAGTTCTATACTGCACTCATCCTTGTAGCAGTTGAGATGTGTTAGGTCCATTTTTCTTTAAATTGTCATATAGTTGAAGAATTTCTTCATCGTGGCTTACATTTCAATGAATATTTCCAGCAATCCTTTTACATTTCTTGTTTCTCCATTATGATAACTCTCCTTTGGACATGCAATTCACCTTTATCCTCGAGAGGCTTATTGGTAAGTGTCGGGTGTATATATCTACTTAACGTAAAATTTCCTGCACAACTACCACATAACATTGCTGCAAGTTTCTCTGTTTTACACTTTTCTGCCAAGTTGTTGTTCATCCAATTCGTCTCTTAAGCTATATTTCTATCCATTTATTTCTATTTTTACTAAACGTTATTTAGGTGTGGTTCTCCAAAATAGATGTTGGATTCTTGATTGATGTATCTGAATGTTTTTCTAATAGATTTTTTTCTTTTTTCTTGCATCTTTTGTAGATGTTTCTAGATATCACATGAAAAAGACTAAACTTTAAATTTTTTGCCCAACTATTGTTCATTAGTCAATGAAGATGCAAGCTTAGAAGATGGACTAACTCATTCTTACTTTGCTATGAATGTTATGCAAAACCTTGGATGTTATCTAAGTTTTTTTTGTTGATTAAGCAAATATTGAAACTTACATCATGTGATTCTCACAAATTTATCGTAATCAATCACACTCTTTATTTTTATCGCCCTACAACCCTTTCTATATCATCTTTTGTCTCGAGATTTATAGTTGTAAGTTATTTGGTATTTGTTAGATTCTTGTGATAATCAGCGGTTGTAGGATCAATGGTGATTAGTTAGGGACCATAATTATTGACTGTCTCTAAAGGTCAATCTAGGACCAAAGTTGTTTCTCGTCTCTAAATCATATGCTAGGACTAGAATTGAAGCTCGTCTTTAAAGCAATATTAGGATCATGCTGTTGTTCTTCCCTAAAACTACTATATGACCAATTTGTTATGGTCCCTACAGCTAATCTGGGAGTAGATTTTTAATGGTCTCTAACGCTATTCTAGGACCAGGTCACAGTCATCTCTAATGAGTTACTAGGACTAGGTTACGGAAGGTCGCAAAAGAGGTTTAACGACCTGAATATCAAGGTATCAATTGTCCATTTGAGACTAGTTATGTAGTCTCTAAAAGTATTTCACGACCAGTGTTTTTGGTCGTCTCAAAACCATTCAGGAACTAGTTTTTTGAAATTGTCCTTATTGACCAGTAGCGACGGTACATTCTAAGACGAGTGATGATCAGACTTTTCTGGTCTCGATTGCTTGTTTGGGACCAGATTTGAAATTTTAGGGAGTAGATTTCCCTTCCTTAGAGGCTGATTTTCTTGTGGTGTTTTGAGGGTTTCGAAGGACTTTGAGAGGCAACTGCTTGTCATCCCAACGGACCCTCTTGTTCCTTATTTTGTGCTTTGTTCTATTCTAGAGTCAAAGACATTGAGACTTGTACTTCCAGGTGGTTATATTGGATTACTAACTTTTCTGCTATTATGTTATTATTGTTTTACTTTCCTCATTTCTTTTATGTTGTTGAATTTGAGGCTGAATTTTCTTGGTGGGAAGAGAGTTGTGTCATCACGTCCAATTTTGGATCATGAAATTAATGGTCTCTATCATTGAAACATGAAAATGAGGATTATCCTTAACCAAAAAGTCTTAGTCCTCTTTATTTCTTTCCACGATGAACAAACATATAGCCTTGAGCCATGTTGCACCTGAAAGACAAACATCAAACATTAGAATGGAAATATATATAAAAAAATTCTTATTTAAAATCTTACTTTATTGATCATTGATGTACCCAAAAATAAATTAGATTTGAGAAAAATATATAGGAAAGAAAGACCAGATTCTAAGGGTGAGTTCTATATATGAAGGAAAATGTTTTCTTAGAAAATAAGTAGATTTCTTACCATAATTTGGATCTTGTGTGCGGTAGATATGTGAAAATATTCTCCTAAAATTATTTATACATAATCTAGACAAATAGTACTATTAGAGATAGGATGGAGTACATTATAGGGGTAAGGTGAAAATGAGGTGCATTGGAGCTTGGAGTATGAGAGAGACAATCAATATGGAATGCCTCTTGTAGAACATTTTTTTTCTATTTACATTGAGGAAGTAATTTCCTCATCATTTTTGGAACTTAATTTCCTAGAGAAATATTTTCCTATCAAAATGCCATTGACAACATGAAGTGTCTTCTGGAAATAATATTCTACAAAATAATTGTAGTGCTTCAATTCCCTTTAACAATCTTTAAAAAAAATCAAAGTTCAGTCCATAGAGGCACCCATTGTAGGCACAAAATCACTAACTTTATGTCACTATTTTTTTTGTCACAAACAATTTAATATTCTGAATACTAATAATAAAGGCTGAATCTTTATAAAATTTGTTTCTAGTAAATGAGGAAGTTTTTTATATTCTTTAGTGATAAGGCACAAGTACCCCCTAGACTATAAACGAAATTCGAGAGATACATCTAAACTTTACTAGGGTCCAATTATCCCCCCCTCCCCCTTCAAACTAATTTATAATGGAAAAATACACCACAAACGCTGACATGGCATAGACAGTTTGCACAATCTCTCGAAGGCAATGATGAGTGCACAAAATGGACACATGTCATTTTTTGATTGGTAACTCTATAATTAGTTAGTACACATATTTATTGATTTTAAAACTTATATCTATTTAACTATTTTTATTTTGTTTATTATTTTTGATAAATTATTTAAACGTGTACTTTAATTTTAACGTTTTAATTTTTTTTTTGTTTTATGTGATTTTCTTCACCAAATGAACTTTTAATGTTAAAATTCAAATAATTTTCAAATTCAAATGCAGTAGAAAATCAAGAGGTTTTAATCTCCAGAAACAAAAAATACAACATTGGTTCTAGTTAGCGATGGTATTTTTATAATCTTTAAATCATTTAGCCTTAATATTCATGGCGAAGTTGTATATTCTTCTAACCAAATGCACATTCGAATATATATGGTGAAGTTTATATTCTTTAAATCAAAGAAATAGAAAATCACAAGATTTTAGCTCCTAAAATTCGACACAATCAAATTTCACATGGAGTGGAAAACTACAAAAAGAATTAGTCTCCAAACAGAACAAAATTATATTCTGAGATCATCACATAATGAACATCTATCCTAAAATTTATAAAATAACTTTCAAAAGTTATAAAGGTGAAAATGAAATAAACAAGGAAAATAAAGATAGAACTAAATTTTTACTCCCATTGAATCATATATATCTAACAGTAATGATGATGTCCTACAAGTCACTTTTCTTGTTGTCAAACGTCACTTGGGTCTTTATCCATGATCAATCTATTTGGATTAAAATCATAGAAATATGCTTACAATATTGGATGTAACACACACAAAAGTATTTCTCTACCCAATTTTACCACAACGGAGAATAAAACTATTAAGCCAATAACAAATTATGTAACTTAGCATCAAGTGTAAGATTCCTTCATCATGTACTTACTTGGATATACTAGAATCATATAAATACCACAACAACGACGTTTACGATATGTTGTGCCCCAATAAAAAAATATGTCCAAAACAAATTATAAGAACACAAACTCCTACTTCCATGAACTATTTCCCTCAATAAAAAGAACAAAACAAGATACAAAGATATAATAATTTCTTTAAAATTGTAGTTCAACCTATATTACTAAGATACTTATAACAATAACTTTGAAGAACATGGGAAGAAACAACAAAGAAGAAATTATAGAAATAATATAAAAAACATATTAGAAATAATATAAAAATATATTTTATCACAGAAGAAAATCGAGCACGCATAGTTTGTCTTTCAAGAAATTATTCCACTGAAGTACCCAAGGTTAATGAAATATTCCTCCCATAATATAACGATCTTACTCGCCGTTTTATCGGTACCTAAAACGATGGTGTCAATGAACCACTCCACAACAGTAAAGTATACTTATAATACTAGTACTAGATATAATAGAAGAAGAAGAAATCCAAAAATTCGTTGTTGAAAAACAATAGGAAACCCCTCTATTAATAGACAATAAAGAATAGTGTGAACAAGTGTTTATTGTGACTTATCGAAAACATCACAACCCTTTGGGAAAAGTTAAAAGTCACAACCTTACGAAAAAGTCACAACTTTTCATAAAAGTCACAATTGTTCAAGAAAGGCTCAACTCTTCATAAAAGTCACAATTCTTCATAAAAGTCACAACTCTTCGTACAAGTCACAATTCTTCATAAAAGTCACAACACTTCATAAAAGTCATAACTCTTCATTTTTAATGTAAACCTTTTAAAATCCAATAGTCACAAAAATAGTTCCCTTCTATATATGAAAATATAAATATATATACTTGTCTTCTTCCCTATATATAGACCCCAAATTTGTCTTTTCTCCCATAGGTTATTTGTGAAGGATTAAAGATTGTAGATTAGAAAAAAAAGATAAAAAGATTAGTGTAACAGATGGTTTTAATATTTTAGATTAGAAAAAGAAAGATAAAAAGATTAGTGGGACAAATGGTTTTCTTGTCAAGTGTTCTTTATTCCCTTGTGCAACTCCAGAAAATGACACAAGGGATACTTCCCCCACTATTGTTCGGGATCAGTGAGTTTTCTTTTTCCATTTAAATTCATTTCTCTTAGAATTTTTCATATAAGTTATAAGTTTATTGTCTTGACCTGTCCTCATGAGTCAATTTTTTATATATGAAATCATCGATTTTGATTTACTCAATGTTGAGCGCTCTACTATATTTTGTGCCCTCCAAATGTCATGGGGTGTAATGTATCAGAATGAGATAATTTTTCTCCAATGGCCTTTTTCGAGTGATTGTTTAAATTATGTCTTTGGTTAACCAAGTGGACTAAATTTATCTACAAAAAAATATCCATCTACCTACTTTTAGAGAAGAATTTAACCATTGAGATAAAAGGGGGACAAAATTTATAGACTAGCCTTAGAAATGATCAGACGGTGCAAACCATTGAGTCCTTATAGAATCCTCCCCGAATGAACTAGCTAGCTTTTGAGATTGATTAAATCTCTCTCAAGATTAGTACCATTTTCTTATAATTTAATGAAATTCTCAATTCTTTGTTGGAATACTAATTTGGGATTTCATTGTTTTGTGTGCGATAGTGGTGATCCAACAATGTATGAGTCATATTGGCGAAAAATGGGGAACAAGTGTAACATAACATTCAATGGTGTTGATTCATTAAGTTATTTTGCTACTAGTAAGAGCTTGTGTTGGTTCTTGGAATCAAAACTAGAGGAACAACTTAAGAGGTTGCACAATGTAGTTGGAAATGCAATTGTGGATGATCATTATATTGTTGTTGGCACTGGATCGAGCCAACTTGTGCAGGCTGCCCTTTATGCTCTTTCTCCATCTGATCAACTTGAACCAATCAGTGTAGTTTCAGCTACACCTTTTTATTCGGTACATGTTTATACTATATATTTTTTATTTAAATTGTAAAGGATATGCTATGCTCAATTAAATTAGCAGTCTAATACTTTGGTTCTTGGTACATGTTAGATCCATTAAATAAAACATTCTTTTTTCCTTCGCTGGATTTTAAATTCAAAATTTCAGGATTCACAATCAACTTCAGTAATCTCTAGGTCACACCCTAAACATGAATCATAGTTCTTGGAACACATCATGTTACTTAATAAGTCAAATTTAAAAGTGATATTTTTCGATCAATTATTAATATTTTTTGTCTTTTTGCAGGCGTATCCTTATGTGACTGATTTTGTGAGGTCGGGACTAAATAAATGGGCTGGAGATGTAAAAACTTTTGAGAAAGATGAACCTTATATTGAGTTGATTACATCTCCAAATAATCCTAATGGGATTATTAGAGAGCATGTAGTTAATGGAGATCAAGGGAAATTAATCTACGACTTAGCTTATTATTGGCCACAATATACTTCTATTACTTCACGTGCCAACCATAATGTTATGCTCTTTACTATTTCCAAATGCACTGGTCATGATGGCTCCAGAATTGGGTAAGTTTTCAAACTTTAATTTCAAGTTAGATCACAATCACAAAATTAGAACATATTTCAATCATCACTTATTATAATTATTTTTGCATGTAGTTGGGCACTTGTTAAGGACAAAGAGGTGGCAAGGAAGATGACAAAGTTCATGCAGATTTGTACAATTGGTGTATCAAAAGAAGCTCAACTTAGAGATGCTAAAATTCTTGAAGTGGTCTCTAATAGCTGTTTGGATTTTAAATTGGAAAATTTCCTTGAATAAAGTCAGTCTCTTATGACTGACAGATGGTAGAGGTTAAGACAAGTTGTTATGGATAATAACCTTTTTTCATCCAAAATTACCCTCCTTAGTATTGCCTCTTCACAAAAGACTTCTGTGAATCACACCTTGGTAATTACCAAAATATCAAAACGTAACATTTTCATTTTAGTTTATTTAAAAAATAATGAAATCCCGAAATCTCATATACTTGAATTTTCTTTACTTTTTGAACTTTATTATCAATATATATTTGAAAACGTTTTCTTTTCTTTTGAATTGTAAATTCATATTGTTTATCTTAAACAACTTTTGCGTGGCTAATTTGAAAGGTTAGTGAAGATGAGGATTGTAAAATTATTCTTATAGAACACAAGATTCAAACAAGGAGTGGAAGAAGATTTGGAAGTGATACAAGAAATGTTAGGATAAGTATGCTGAGTAATGAAGACTTCAACATTTTTCTGAAGAGGCTTATGGCTATTCAAGGATCTACAAATAGAAAATAACACATTTATGCATGAAATATTAATAATTTTTCTTATTGATAGAACTTCATTGATTAATGCAAAAAAGTGATTTGATTTTTGTGATATTAGATGTGAAATGTCTATTCTTCAATTAACTCAAGTGTGTGTTGAAGTATGTTATATTTGAATTATTTTTAGAATTGTATTATTATCAAATATAAAGTAACAATACATATACTCAACATAATATATTGATAATTAAGTAATGTAACTAATTGAATATTACATGTATTTAATTAGATATCGTAAGAATCAAAATTAAAATTAATTTGTATATAGAAGAAAAGGAAAAACAAAAACCATTGGTGTGAATAAATGAAAGAGAGATAGAATCTCCACTCTTTCATAACAACATTACAAACAATGCTTTTATAGATATCTACAGATATGTCTAGACTAATACCTTATAAATGATTACACACACAATATGACCTTAATAACCAAAAAAACTAAATGCATGCATCGACAAGCTAAGGTGTAACAACGTGAATAAGGTTAACACATAAGGCTATAGTTAATACTCATATCAACATAAAATCAAGTTACACAACACAATAAATATTGCCAATGCAATGCAATAAGATGATCACACAACCTATTGTATACACCTTGCCAACCTTTAACTTCTAGAAAAATACCCATGGGGGACTCGCAGTCCATATAACAATCTCAATATCTCATCAACTTGTCACCTAGCTCATGGTTAATGATAAATGTAAGGTGTCTCATTTTCATTCAAAAATAAATAGCTTTTCTCCACCTTCACATATTTCCATGAACAATGATATGTCAAATGAGGATCAATGCATCATAACACATACAACACAAATGCATAATCAATTCATCGAAGATTTTGAATCTCTAACGACGCCCGGAATTAAAAATATTGACTAAAATCAACCATACTAATCATTCTCAACTCAAAAGGGCAAAATCACCAAAAATACATTCGATCGCATCGGAGACCACACCAACTGTCACGCCCTGAGGCTACCCCCTTGACGTAAGACGGGACCTAGTATCATGAGTGACTCCAAGCTAATGTTGTATCTTGCATATATAAAGCATACTGAGAATAAATGAATAAAATATGTACTATGCAGAAGCTAAAACAATGGATAACTGAATATGGGGAAGACCCCAACTAGTTTGAATGTATAAAACATTCTAAGAGCTTAATAATAACTGAAAGATAAACTTAATATCTCAAGATGATTCTACTACTATGTCAGAAAAGCCTCTTACTGAGTTGAGTTGCTGGGACATTCCCCCAACTAACTCTAAGAAAATTGTAAACTGAAAGTAAAAACTAAAATGAAAGCATGTCTATTGTCCTCCAAATCTGAGGACTCACCTCTTAAGCTACTGAATGTGGATTGAGAATCGATCTAAGTGTGATCTGGATGCTTAGTACCTGAACCTACATCATGAAAGGGTGTATCGAAGAGTATGCATCGGTACATGGAATGTACAGAGCATGCAAAATATACATACTAAGCTGAACAAATATATATAAGCTGAACAAAGAATAATTGAGCAATGACATAAACTAAGTAGTAATTGAAATATTGAAACATAACTAAAAAGCTAAACTGAATGCAATGACCAAGTACTAATCTTGAACATGACATGCTAAACTGAATACTGAAGTATATACTAAATACATCAAATGCACTAGGAGTCTTATTATGGGAGCTACTATTAACCGACATAAAACCACGTGAGCTAAGTGTGGAGTCCAATGTATACGCCCCATTGAAAGGACCCAATATACCTTGCCAGAGGTATAAAGGCATGATCACTAAATTTAATGCCCAGCAGAGGGGACTTATACTTTTACGGGGGCACGTTGTTCTGGGAGTATGAGGGAATACTTAACCCTAGTGCAACTCGGTGCTAAGTCTACTCCCAACTGAATATATATATATATATATATGATTGAATTGTGACTGAAATATATAATAGCTCAAAATACGGACATGCTAACTGAGAATGCAACATTTATATACTGATAATGTGACATTTGAAATCTAAAGCAGGATTATCTGTTTAACTGACCTAGAAAGTATAATTCGTGAACTAGGATAATTTATACAAACTAGGGTTCTGAGTTTCATAAAAGGAATTAAGCAAACTTTCCAAGAAACAAGCTATCTCGATTTAGGATACTACAACATCTAAATCACTGGTAAATATCCAAGGTTTTAGAAACCCTAGGTCTAAACAAGATAAGGAGAATCAAGGAACTGACTGAATCCTAGGGACTTAGTGGATAAAAGGAACCCACTAGTGAAATACCACATATATAGTGACGAAATATACGGAGAAGTACTTCGATTTAGGGGTTGAAATTTGAAGAAAACCTTTTGATTGTTCTTGGGAAACTGGTGCCTCTTTCTTCTCTTTATGCTCTAAGTTTGGATGATTTTTGTTAATACAGGTTTTGGTTAGGTTCTGGCTAGATTATTAGGCTTAAACCAAGTAAAGCAAGATACCTTAGGTATTAAATGACGTATTTTAGGTGCCCAATTCATAGGGGAAAAGACTAAAATGACCTTCACTACCCCGTTCTGTAACTTCCCTTATTTCGTCCGTCCACGAGGCTGTAAAAAGAGAGAAAGGGGCGGCTATACAGCGGGAGTCGCACATTACACATTAGGAGATGGATGCTATAAATTCCTTCAAAAAATCATAAAATATTGAGAAGCCATACAATATACTCTAAATTATCGTTGTCTGACTTAAAAGTTGTCGAGGGCCAACCACGAAACCACTGACTGACCGTCAAAGGGACCACGACCCGTCAAGTGGGTCGTGGTTGCAGGCCAGTGTCTACTGGTTCTTGGCACCCCTATCTATGGTCCACTTCATGGACCGTGAAGGCCACTGTGGTTCTTCACTTGGGGCTAGGGGTCTGCTGGCTCAAGACGACGAACAAATCTATGACAAGTCATCGAGATCACAGCCTATGGTGGGCTTCCATGGTTCATATTCTAAGCTTTAGTGGCTCTGCCATACTTCTATGAGCCATCCCACGGCTCGTGTGGGGATCCACGCCTCGTGGAGGGGCCCGTAGTCGTCCAAATTTTTTGCGTGTTTGCCCCTTTTTCTTGCTTAAGTGCTTAAGCTAGGTTCCGAGGTTTTAAAATATCTCCCCCTTGGGATCATTCGCCCTTGAATCAAGGCTAATCAAATTGAGTATGGAGGGAAGGAGCTGCAATCCGTACCACTAATTACTAGAAATTGATATCTAACTTATGTGAGTTCCATGAACTTGCATAGAGGCAGATATGCAAGGACAACTGAAGGAACAGGATACTGAGATTGGATTACAGAAGAGTAAACTGAGAGACTGGAGAGGAACTATTACCTCAAGATGAAACAGAATCAGAAGGAAAGAGATGAGGGTAGTTGGCCATCATGGCTGCTTTTGCTTCCCAAGTAGCTCCCTCTACTGACTGACTCCTCCACAAAACCTTTACTGTAGCGACTTCCTTATTTCTCAACCTACGAACCTGATGGTCGAAAATTTCAACTAGCACTTCTTCATAAGTGAGACTATCCTTCACAGCCACACTCTCTAATGTGACTATTTATGCCAGATCACCCACAAACTTCTTCAACAAGGAAAATGTGAAAAACTGGATAAACCGCTGCTAGTTCTGCTTGCAATTTTAACTCATAGGCCACATTACCAATCCTTTTTAGGATTGTGTAAGGACCTACATATCTAGGACTGAGCTTTCCTTTCTTGCCAAATCTCATCACCCCCTTCATATGTGACACATTCAGGAAAACCCAATCATTAATTTCAAACCCTAAGTCCCTTTTCCTCACATCTGCATAGGACTTCTGACGACTCTGGGCTATCTTTAGTCTATCTCTGATGAGCTGAACTTTTTCAATGGCTTCAGGAACCGAATCTTGCTCTATCAAGGCTGCTTGACCTACTTCAAACCAACCAATCGGGGACCTGTATCTACTCCTATATAGGGTCTCATAAGGGGACATTTGAATACTTGAATGGAAGCTATTATTATAAGTTGTAATACCTCATACTCAAAAAGTTAGAATGTCAAGGTTACACCCCTTAAGGACCAACTATGGTCCATTGAAGAGGACCCTTAGAAAACTGTCCAAGGCAGTATCCACGCAAAGTTGTGCCATAGAGTTTAACTCTATAAGGTCTTTCTCCTAATCCTTACCCGATGGTCTACATGATAGGATGACTACAATGGCTAATGTTAGAAGGAATGAGGAAGACATTGTGGGTCAAGAGGTTCCTCCACAAGCTCCAATTGATCCTTTGGGTGAGAATGTCACTAACGCGGAGATGAGGACGGCATTTCAAGTGTTAGCTCAAGAAATGTCGGCCCAAGACAATAGAGAGGTGGTAGCTCCCGTGAACCCAAATATGGGTACGTCGGCTTCAAGAGTGAGGGATTTTACTAGGATGAACCCTCCCAAATTTTATGGTTCAAAGATGGAGGAAGATCCCCAATAGTTTATAGATGAGGTCCATAAGGTGTTAAATATTATGGGAGCTACTCAAGTAGAGAAAGCCAAATTGGCCGGCTACCACCTCAAGGGGTTGCTCAAGTGTGGTTTAATCAATTGAAAGAGGCAAGAACAGAAGAGATGGGTCCCATGGAATGGGAAAGGTTCAAAAATGCTTTTCTTGATAGGGTTTTACCTCTAGATATGAGAGAGGCTAAGGTGATTGAGTTCATTAACCTTAGGCAAGGTAGCATGAGTGTTAAGGAATATCCCTTCAGGTTTACCTAACTATCTAAGTATGCTCCTTCTATTGTGGCGGATCGTAGGACTAAGATGAGTAAGTTTGTGTCAGAAATCTCTGATCTAGTGGTGAAAGAATGTCGTACGACTATGCCTGTTCATTATATGAAGATTGCTCATCCTATGATTCATGCCCAACAAATTGAGGAGGCAAAGCTAAAATTGAGATCTAAGGAGCGAAATAGGTCTAGAATGGATGATGGTAAGTTCTCCTATGATGGGTACGATGGACATGGTCGTTATAGGAATTGACAAAGGTCTTCCGGGTAAGGTTCTTCCCATACTCCTAGGTATAACGAGGATAGGGTGTCTAACCCTAAGCCACAAGGAATTAGTAATGAATCCCTATGGCCTACTTGTTCTAGGTGTGGAAAGACACATGCGGGTAGATGTTTAGCTGGCATAGAGGGTTGCTTTAGTTGTGGTGGAAGTGGTCACAGGACAAAGAATTTCCCTAAAGCAAAGGCTTAAGGAACAGAAAATACCGAGATGAGTTAGTTTGTGTCGGAAGTCTCCGATCTAGTGGTGAAAGAATGTCGTACGACTATGCTTGTTCATTATATGGAGATTGCTCATCTTATGATTCATGCCTAATAAATTGAGGAGGCAAAGCTAAAATGGAGATCTAAGGAGAGAAATAGGTCTAGAATGGATGATGGTAAGTTCTCTTATGTTGGGTACGATGGACATGGTCGTTATAGGAATTGACAAAGGTCTTCCGGGTAAGGTTCTTCCCATACTCCTAGGTAGAACGAGGATAAGGTGTCTAACCCTAAGCCACAAGGAATTAGTAATGAATCCCTATGGCCTACTTGTTCTAGGTGTGGAAAGACACATGAGGGTAGATGTTTAGCTGGCATAGAGGTTTGCTTTAGTTGTGGTGGAAGTGGTCACAAGACAAAGAATTGCCCTAAAGCAAAGGCTTAAGGAAGAGAAAATACCAAGATAAGTAAGTTTGTGTCGGAAGTCTCCGATCTAGTGGTGAAAGAATGTCGTACGACTATGCTTGTTCATTATATGAAGATTGCTCGCCTTATGATTCATGCCCAACAAATTGAGGAGACAAAGCTAAAATGGAGATCTAAGGAGAGAAATAGGTCTAGAATGGATGATGGTAAGTTCTCCTATGATGGGTACGATAGACATGGTCGTTATAGGAATTGACAAAGGTCTTCCGGGTAAGGTTCTTCCCATACTCCTAGGTATAACGAGGATAGGGTGTCTAACCCTAAGCCACAAGGAATTAGTAATGAATCCCTATGGCCTACTTGTTCTAGTTGTTGAAAGAGACATGAGGGTAGATGTTTAGCTGGCATAGAGGGTTGCTTTAGTTGTGGTGGAAGTGGTCACAAGACAAAGAATTGCCCTAAAGCAAAGGCTTAAGGAAGAGAAAATGCTCTTAAGGAAAACAGGTTTTATGCACTTCAAGCTAGAGGTGACCATGAGTGTGCTCCAAATCTGGATCCCAGTATGGTGATAGCTTCTTAATTGATTGTTTATGCTTTTTTATATTTTGATGTCAGGTTTGTTATGTTTTGGTTGCACTCCTATGATTCTCTTATGTGATTGTAGAACATGTATAGTCAATTGTTAGTTCTTGAATGAGCTATCTGAGAGTGGAAGGGGGGAAGTTTATGTCATAAGTTTGGGCTATGTCTTGTCTTGAAGCTTACTTTGAGGGTTGCATGTACCACCTAGTTGAGGTGAGGGACAGTTCCTTATGGTTAGCTCCTTGTTTATAAAGCATGTGTGTTTTATGTGTTGCCATGATTTCTCTATATGCATGTTCATGAAAAAGCTTAAGTCTTGAAAGAAATGACTTATGTGAATTGTTTTCCTCATGTTGTAATCTAGTGACTAGAGTTGTCTATAGACTTCATGAGATGAGTTGATGAACTTGTTTAGATATGCTCTTTGAAATTGAATTGCATATGAGCTCCATGAGATTGTGTCGAACATGATTTAGCCCTGAGATGGTAGTTCCTCCTTGAACATGAGTAGATGTTGAATTTCATGCATTTTGGGTTGTTAGATGTATTTCCTACTCCATTATGTTGCATTGAGTATGTTTAGCTTGGAGATGAAGTTCCGCTTTTAGTTGTGGGCATTTAGATGAGTTGTATGCATGATGGGTTGCTAGTCTAGATTCGTGACCTTAAGAAGTGCCTAAAACATCATTGGAGGATGAATGATCCAAAGGGGGAGATAATGTAATTCCCCGTATTCAAATAGAGGATTTCATGTTAGAATGTCAAGCTGCCACCCCTCAAGGACCAACTATGGGCCCTTGAAGAGGACACCAAGAAAACTGCCTAAGGCATTATCCATGCCAGGATCCACGCCCCGTGGATGGGTCCATGACTCGTGGATAGGGGTCGTGGTTCAATCCTTTACTGCCAACCCCCAGATCCTAAACCATGCTTGACAAGGAAAGACCGTAGGTCCATCCACAGTCCGTCAACGTGGTCTCGTGGGTGGTGACCTAGGGGCTTTTTTGGTGGTTAAGTGCAAGGGCACTTCGGGTTTTTTTGGTTTTAATTAGGATTAAGTGGTGTCATTTTAATCTAATATAGACCACCTACATATGGACTTTAGGCCACTTAATTAAGTCATTAAAGTCATTCTCTCAACTCACCCAAAAGAAACCCAATTCTCTTCCAAATATTATCTCTCAAGAAGAAGAAGAAGAAGAAGAAGATGATGATGATGAAGAAGAGGAAGAGGAAGAGGAAGAGGAAGAAAAAGGAAGCGGAAGAGGAAGAAAAAAGGAAGAAGAGGAGGAAGAAGAAGAGGAAGAAGAAGAAGAAGAGGAAAAAGAGGAAGAAGAGGAAAAAGAAGAAGAAGAAGAAGAAGAATAAGAATAAGAAGAAGAAGTAGAAGAAGAGGAAGAAGAATAAGATGAAGAATAAGAGGAAGAAGAGAAGGAAGAAGAGGAAGAAAAGAAAGAGGAGGAAGAAGAAGAGGAAGAAGAGGACGAAGAGGAGGAGGAAGAGGAGGAAGAGCAGGAAGAGGAGGAGGAAGATAAGGAAGATGATGATGATGAAGAAAAAGAAGAAGAAGAAGGTGGTTCAAGCTAGGGCAAGTCCTCCAATCTTTAAGGTTTTGAGGGCATTGTGACTAGGGTATGATAAATCTTCATCCATCGACTTCTTTAATCAATGGAGTCCCCTAGAATTTCCCCAATTATGAAGATGAAATCCCCAATTCAAGTTAGGGTTCCTTTCAATATTGTGGGTTATGGTGAATATGGATCCAATTAAGAGGATATTGATTCTTTATGATTGAATTAGTAGTGAATCATATTTATATGATGAAATTACATGTTTTCCATGCCTAACCCTTGTCTAGTTGATGAAATTGAAGTAATTTGGGTTTAGTGCCTTGGAAGGGGAAATTGAGGATTTAGAGATAATCCTCTAGGATTGATGAATGTATAGTAATTTGCTTGAGAGTAAAGCACATAGACATGAATTGAATTAGATTAGAGTGTACATGATGGATCATGATTATTAATGCTTGTGATTGAGCCTATATGATTAGGGTTGCTTAGGAATGAAGCATGTGATTAGAATGTCTTAAGATTTATACATATGTGATGATTGTAGGAGTAAAGCTTCATACTAAGGTTTGTAGTTGTCACGACCCAGGGGTACCCCCTAGATGTAACATGGCATATAGAACCCTGAAGTACTCCATACAATCCACTTAGCATATAATAGCATAAACTAGTAGAAAAATAAAGAATAAAACAACATTTATGTCTAAAAACAACTTTATAGAAAAGCGGAAGTCTAACTCATGTCTCAACATAGCCATCTATTACAATCAAAATGATAGTGGGCCTAGCCCATACATCAAGTTCAAAAGGAAATAAGAAAGTGAAACTGCAATAAAGAAAGTCCGTCCTCGAACCTTTAGGACTTACCAAGCTGGGAAAGAGATCAAATTCCAAGCTCTACCCCCTAGACTGGAGACCCTACCTGTCGGACCCTACATTTGGGAAAATTTAGGAAAGAGTATGTGTTAATACAAATATGCACCAAATATGATAACTATGCATAAAAACATTTATAACATGCTAAAAAGGAAATGTCATTTCATGATAAGCAACTTACAAAGTTTAAACATCATAGTAGAAATAGTTGGAAAACACAGGTAATAGCATCATAGTCAATGCAAAATAAATCATCTTTAAGTCTTTGAACACATATGAGATAGTTCTTTAAATAACCTTAGTTCATTAGTCATCATGTTGTTGGATAATTAGCCTTAACCGACATAGAGACCATGTGAGCTAAAATATGATCACCTAGTGTCTCCCACACCGAAAAGGGTTGTTCTACTTGCCTAAGGTAGAACCATGAACATCTAGCTTAAGTGGATTTATGAGCTAATAAACCTATGGGGGCACATAGTTAAGGTATAAGAAGATTGCTACTAGAAACCCGGCCTCTACTCACAGGTGAGCTTCCATCTCATGAGACTTCTTCTAGAAACCCAACCTCTTCTCAGGGGAGAGCTTCCATCTCAAGGTTAATATCCACTCGGTGCTAAGCATAATTCCCACATAATAGTATTTTCTTACTTATCTTCATTATCCATGGAAAGGCATGTCATTTTGCCAATCAATTAGTTCATTAGGATACCTCTTATTTATTGATTCAATTAGATGAGAATAGCCTTTAATCCTATGAATCCTTTCACTGTGAGAAAACCTTTCACATTATGGTTGTAAGTGTTTTATAAGAATATCCTTTCAAAACAACAAAAACAACAACATTGGCACTTTACTCTCAAAGAACCCTTAAAGCCTTTACATAGGTTTCATAAGATCATGCATACTCATATATTTCCCTTTCAAGGTTCAACATAACTTCAATCACCAAATCTAGAATTCTATCATTAGATTGGGATTTTATCATAAATTCATGTAATTCTATTACTTCATGCTTTAGATCATAAAACTCATCTCTCATAATCAACAACCCAACTCAATGAGATCACAATTTGGAAACCATAGGGTTTACATGGGTTCATAGGGGAAACATCATAAAAGCATTGCAAATCATCAATTCATGCATATTTAAACCTGATTCAATCATTAAGATCAATAATCAATAGAACCCATGATGTTTGAGGAAATCCTTAGCTAATTGGGGAATCCTATCATTTGAAATAGAGGAATTTGGGGATTCCATGGGTGGAAGGAACCCATGGATGAAAGCTACCAAACCTCAAGTCCAATTACCTATCTGCAATGGAGAATTTGGATCCTTAGCTTGAAACCCTAGGTGAAATCAACTTTTTCTTCTTCAAGTTCTAGAGAGAGAATATTTGAGTGGAATTGGTTTTCTTTTGGGATTTAGGAAGAACGAAATAAATTGGGTGAATTAAGGGTTAAAAAGGCTTATATAGGTGTTCTAAATATAGGTAAATCGATGAAGTATATGAACTCATTAATAGGAAAAGACCCTATTATTCCTAATTTAAACTGCCAGTAGCCTCCGGCCTACCCATCTACGGACCCAGCCGAGAGACCGTGGATGGACCTACGGTCCGTCCTGGTGAGCCGTGGTTGGTGGTTAGAGAATTTGGCCTTGACCTACGGCCACTGTACCACGGGGCGTGGACCGACCTCCGGTCCATACGTCCCTTCCGTGGTCCAGGCTTGGACTATTTTTGAGTGCCCAACGATGGACCCAATCGATGGGGCATTGTCTGACCCACGGACTGTCATGTGGGCTATCAATCGGGGTTATAAACTTGGTATTCTTGGGTTCCAACTATGGACCACGCCTACGGTCCGTGGTCTAGTCCACGGGCCGTTGGTTGCTAGAGTGGTTTGGTGCACCAACACCTGGAAAACTGCTAAATGTCTATCTTTCGAAACGGGGTGTTACAATATCTCCCCCTTGGGACCATTCGTTGTCGAATGAGATTTGAACTAGTCCTAAAAGAGTAGGAGAGGAACTGACAAACTAACCTATGATGCAATGCAATCAACCAAGGAGGAATTATCAACTCTAAGCTAGGACATTCGCAAACATAAAAAGAGTGGTGAACTAACTCTATAATCCAACTATGCATGCAATGCACTTTGGACATGTTGGGTATATCCTGTTACTTGAAGCACTCCCTTGAGATTTAGAGCCTGATGCCCTACCTTTCCGATCTTGTTGAAACCTGGGGGATGGAACACTAGTTGATAAAGTTGCTAGGGCGGTAGACCTCTTCTGAAATTTTGAGAGATTCCCACCGTACAACTTTGGTTGTGAGTATTCATAGTTTCCTCTTTTGGACTTTTTGTTATCCTTAGCCAATTCCCTAAGCTTATCTCCTTCAACTTGCTGAGCATGAGTAATTAGTCTTGAGATATCCATATCCCCTAGAAGCATAGCGTTCATGCACTCATTCTTCACCAGATCCGATACCCCAAATAAGAACTTACTCATTTGTGCCCTTGAATCGGCAATCATGTGTGGAGCATACATGGAGAGCTTGGTGAACTTCAGCCCATACTCTTGGACAAACATAGAACCCTACTTCAAGTTCATAAAATCTTCTGCCTTAGCTTCTCTTAATTCCCTTGGGAAGAACCTGTCTAGCAAAGCTCCAGTAAAACAATCCCAAGTCATAGGAGCTACATCTGCACCTCTATAATCTTTCCACTGAGTGAACCAGATATGAGCTACATCTTTCAGTTGATAGGATTCTAACTCAACACTCTATGTTCCAGCCACTTGCATTACCCCAGGGATTTTCTTATCCTCATAAATGAAGTTTTATGGGTCCTCACCAACCGTGAACCTTAGAAACTCAGGCGCATTCATCTGAACAAAGTCTCGAACCCTAGCTGCAGCTGATCCACCATTTGTGTTAGTAGGAATTGAGACCTACTGATTATTCTGATTGGCGATACTCTGAGCCAAGAGCTGGATCGAATTTCAAAATTTGACATTTGTAACCTCATTGTTCAGGATTGGAGGAACTATGTTAGAATTGCATGCATTAGCATTCTGTGTCTTAGCTCTACGAGGACGCATGATGTGAAACGGTATAACGATAGATTAGAAAGGAGAAGTTGGATCATACCCATGCATAATAAGAATAGCAAAGAAATTAAAGTTTTTCTTATAACACTTCACAACCTCCCTCTCATAGATGTGGTGCACTTCACACCTATGAAAGAGACTCTACTTAGTGCGGCTTTTAGACATCCTAGGACTCTTGAACCTAATGTTCTGATACCAAGTTTGTCATGCCCCGACAATACCCCCTTGAAATAACACGGGACCTAGGACCATGAGTGGTCCCAAACTTACCTTGTGTCTAGCATATATCAAGCATACTGAGAATAAATAAATAAAACATGTACTTTTTGCGGAATATTAAATAATGGATAACTGAAAATAGCGAAGACCCCAACTAGACTGGATGTATAAAACATACTAAGTGTTTAATAACAACTAAAAATTAAACTTAATAGTTCAAGCTGACTCTACTACTATGTCTGAAAAGCCTCTAACTGAGTTGAGTTGCTAGGACATCCCCCCAGCTAATTCTAACAAAACTGAAAACTAAAAGTAAAGACTAAAATGAAAGCATGTCTATTGTCCTCAAAATATGAGGACTCACCACTAAAGCTGCAGAATGCGGACCGAGAATCGATCTAAGCTTGATCTGGATAACGGACCATGAAGGTCAACGTGGTTCTTCACTTGGGGCTAGGGGTATGCTGGCTCAAGATGACGGACCCATCCATGGCTCATGGTGGGCTTCCATGGTTCTATGTTTGAGCCTTGGTTGTTCTGCCTCGCTTCTACGAGCCATCCCACAGCTCGTGTGGGGATTCACGGCTGTGAAGGGGTCGTGGTCCTCCAAAAAATTTCTGGTTTGCCCCTTTTTCCTGCTGAAGAGCTTAAGGTAGGTTCTGAGGTATTACCCCAACCATTCTCATAACACAAACTAAGCATCATAATGCTATGGGGAAGGAAAAAATGGTCATTTCCTAATTAAAACATAAGAAATAGGACATTACATTAGCCTATAGGAATTTTGGATAAGAAGGTCCAAAAGCTTAGGATAAAAAAGTTTGCTTTAGTGAAGGTGCAATGGAAGAACTATTTAGTTGGTGAGGCAACTTGGGAGACAGAGTTTGATATGCATGCAAGATATCCTTAAAAATTTTAGGTTCCAAGTAGTTTCTTTTGCTTTATGATTGAGGACAAACATGGTTTTTAGTGGTGCATAATGTAATAACCCAGTTTGTTTATTTTTAGAAATCTTTGTAAAATTATAATTGTATCCCTCCCGATATCAACCCTAGTCTTTTCTGATCGAGTTTTGAAAATTGGTTTTGAACTTTGAGTGAAAGTTGTGAATATTGTAAGTTTTTTATGTTTTTAAAGGGTAAAGTGATTAAAAGTGATTTTTAGTGTCTTTTGAAGTTTAGATTGTTAGGATATAATTTCAAGAATTCCATCAGTCTCAAAATATGGAAATTGGTCTAAGAGAATTGTGGGTTTCATATTCAGAGATTTTTGAGGATTGGGGGTTGGAAATTTGTGAAATTTTAACCTTTGGATTGACTCTGGTCAACATTCGGGGTTCGGATATTTGGTTCAGAATTCTGAGAGTTCCATTGGATTCGAGGGATGATTTTAGGCCTAAGTGAGGTCTTGGTTGAATTTTCAGAGGTTGCGAGCTTGATTTAACCTTTTTAGGCATTATGTTCATTCTCTTGAGAGTCTCACGAGTTTTAGGTCAAAGATACCTTAGATTCATGTTTCGATGGTTCCATTGAGTTCAGAATGCTGAGATTAATTGAATTGCATATGTGATTTGTATGTACGAGTTTGGATGACAATGAGCTTTTTGTCATTCAAAATTACCTTCCTCAGTATTGCCTCTTCATAAAAGACTTATGTGAATCACACCCTGGTAATCACCAAAATATTACCATGTAACATTTTCATTTTAGTCTATTTACAAAATAATGTAACCTTGTATACTTGAAATTTCTTTACTTTTAAACTATATTTTTGATATATAATTGAAAAAGTTTTCTTTTCTTTTGAATTGTAAATTCATATAGTCTTTTTGAAACAAATTTTGCATGGCTAATTTGCAAAGGAGGTGAAGAGGAGGATTGTAAAAAGCTTCTTAAAGAACACAAGATTCAAACAAGGAGTGGAAGAAGATTTGGAAGTGATTCAAGAAATGTTAGGATGAGTATGCTGAGTAGAGATGAACACTTCAACACTTTTCCGAAGAGGCTTATGGCTATTCAAGGATCTACAAATAATAAATAACACATTTATGCATGAAATATTACTTAGACACATTATATTGTCATTTTTTTTTGTAGCAATGAAACCTTAATTTTTGATGTGTTGAAGAGTGGAATAATTTTTCTTATTGATAGAACTTCATTGATTAATGCAAAAAAGTGATTTGATTTTTGTGATATTATATGCGAAATGTCTATTCTTCAATTAACTCAAGTGTGTGTTGAAGTATGTTATATTTGAATTATTTTTAGAATTGTATTATTATCAAATATGAAGTAACAATACATATACTCAACATAATATATTTATAATTAAGTAATCTAACTAATTAAAGATTACATGTATTTAATGAGATATCATAAGAATCAAAATTAAAATTAATGTATATATAGTAGAAAAACAAAAACAAGAACCATTGGTGTGAATAAATGAAAGAGAGATACAAACCCCACTCTTTCATAACAACATTACAAACAATGGTTTTGTAGATATCTAAAGATATTTCTAGACTAATACCTTATAAATGATTTCACACACAATGTGACATTAATAACCAAAAAACATAAAGGCATGCATAGACAGGCAAAGGTGTAACAACGTGAATAAGGTTAACACATAAAGCTATAGTTAATACTCATATCAACAGATAATCAAGTTACACAACACAATAAATCTAGCCAATGCAATGCAATAAGATGATCACACAACCTATTGTTTAAACCTTGCCAAACTTTAACTTCTAGAAAAAAGACCCATGGGGATCTCGCAATCCATATAAAAATCTCAATAATATAGGGTGTCTCATTTTCTTTCTAACATAAATAGCTTTTCTCAACTTTTTCATATTTCCATGAACAAGGAGTTCTCGAATGAGGATAATGCATCCCAACACATACAACACAAATGCATAATCAATTCATCAAGGATTTTGAATCTCTAACCGACGCTCGGAATTAAAAATGTTGACCAAAGTCAACCCTACTAATAATTCTCAACTCAAAAGAGGCAACATCACCAAAAACACATATGGTCATTTCCTAATTCAAAACATAAGAAATAGGCCATTACATGAGCCTATAGCCATTTTGGATAGGAAGGTCCAAAAGCTTAGGATAGAAAAGATTGCTTTTGTGATGGTGTAGTTGAAGCACTATTTAGTTGGTGAGGTGACTTGGGAGACAGTGTCTAATATGCATGCTAAATATCCTTAAATATTTTAGGCTTCAAGTACTTTCTTTTTCTTTATGATCGAGGACGAACTTGGTTTTTAGTGGTGGATAATGTAATAACCCGATTGATAATTTTTAGAATTTTTTGTAAAATTATAATTTTATCCCTCTCGATATCAGCCCTGAGTCTTTTCTGATTGAATATTGAAAGTTAGTTTCAAAATTTGAGTGAAAGTTGTGAATATTGTAAGGTTTTGGGTTTTAAACGGGTAATGTGATTAAAAGTGATTTTAAGTGTCTTTTGATGTTTTGGGTGTCAGGAGTAAATTTCGACAATTCCATTAGTCTCAAAATATGGAAATTCGTCAATGAGAGTTGTGGGTTTCATATTCAGAGTCTTTTCGAGGATTGAGCGTTTGAAATTTGTGAAATTTTAACCTTTATATTGACTATGGTCAACATTCGGGGTTCAAATATTCGAATCAGAATTCTGAGAGTTCCATTGAATTCGAGGGATGATTTTAGGCCTAACTGAGGTCTTGGTTGAATTTTCAGAGGTCTCGAGCTTGATTTAACCTTTTTAGGCGTTATATTTATTTTCTTGAAACTCTCATGAGTTTTAGATCAAGGATAACTTAGATTCATGTTTCAATGGTTCCATTGAGTTTGGAATGCCGAGTTTAATTGGATTGCATATGTGATTTGTATGTACGAGGTTCTGAGCAAATCCCAAGGGACCTTTTTGTGATTTTGAGTTGGTTGTATTTTCCTAGTATTTTCTATTCCTCGCTTTCACGAACAATCATATCTTTCATAACCTTCGTGATAGAGAGAGTTGCCTCGCATCCGCAAAGGGGCATGTAGTCTGACCAACACATTTGCGATGACTTGTTTGTGATCGCGACCTTCACGTTAGCGTAGTGTGGTTCACGAAAGCGAAGGCCAAGTTTTCTGGGGTTCACTTTTTCTAGCCAGAGGTGGCTTTTGCGACATCAAAGACCCTTTTTGGCCTGTCATTTTGGGGATTTACCCCTACTTTCAATTTTGGAGAACCCTCAAGGAGATATTGAAGTGATTTATTGTGATAAATCGTTAGCGTAAGACATTGTGACCCTAAAACTTCAATTCCCTTTTATCATTATCAAAACTTGGTCTTTTGATTGACAAATGACAAGGTTGTAGAAGAACATGAGTTCTAAAATAAAATAGTGATTGTGAACTGATTTTAATTCCTTTTTCGAAATAGTTTTCACCAATAAGTTCCAAATTCATTGGGTAACATTTTGAAGTAAATATTATTTAATTGAAACCTCAATTTTGGAATAGGGGTTTTGAGTTGTTTTGACCCATTTTTAAAAATATATGATTTGGGTGTTGTTATTTCTAGAATCTTATTGTGATTACTTGATTGAACTAGATTATGTGGCATTGTACATTGATCAGAAAAGGAAGACTCAAGTCCTGGATTGACTTTTGATTGAATTGAGGCAAGCGATCTTCTAAGCCCTAAAAACTTGTAAAATCTTGTATTTTTGTTCAATGTGTATTGATTGATGAAAACCTTGATTGCATTATTGCGGACTTGAATTACTTGATTTGTTGTCTCTTTCTTATGGTGTAAAATTACTCATTTTCATCGGTTGTTGTGCACCTAATGAGACGTGATAATTATAACGAAGGAAAACGGTCCCGACAAGCGATCTTATATAAAGCCAAAGTAAAATGGTTCCGAGTTGTGATATTTTACCAAAGGAAAATGGTTCTTCTTTGTGATAATGTCCCTAAGTGAAATGGTTTACTTGATATTTTTTGGTTGTTGAACTTTGACTGTTAAACTGTGAATGTTAAGCTTTGTGAATTGTGTATTGTAAAACTGTTATATTTGACTAATTTTTGTGTAGGTTGTAGTTAAGGAGGTTCAGTTATGATGAAAGGAGTACTCATATTCTAGCTTAGTTTTGGTTTGTTTAGTAGGTTACTCGCTGAATACTGTGTTGTTTGGTACCCACTCCTTGATTTTATACTTGTGTAGGTTCCCCGTCCAGATTCGTGTGATTGTTCTTCTTTTATTTTTAAGGGTTTCGAAAGAGTTTGAGAGGCAACTGCTTGTCATCCCAACAGACCCTCGTGTTCCTCATCTTTTTCTTTATTCTATTTTGGGGACAAAAGCATTGAGACTTGTACTTCCAAGTTTTGGGGTTATATTAGAATGACTAAGTTTTCCGCTCTTACGTTATTCTTAATTTAATTTCCACATTTCTTTCATGTTGTTGAATTTGAGGCCGACTTGTCTTGGTGGAAATAGATTTGTGTCATCACGTCTAGTTTTAAATCATGAAATTTATGGTCTCTATTATTGGAACATGAAAATGAGGATTATCCTTAACCAAAAGGTCTTCGTAATCTTTAATTCCTTCCTTGATGAATAGACATATGGCCTTGATCAATGTTTAACCTAAAAGACAAACATCAAACATTAGAATGAAAATATATAAAAAAAATTCTTAGTTAAAATCTTACTTTATCGATCATTGATATACATGAAGTTATAAATTAGATTTGACAAAAATATATAGGAAGGAAAGACCAGATTCTAAGGGTATGTTCTATATATGAAGGAAAACGTTTGCTTAGAAAATAAGTGGATTTCTTACCATAATTTTGATCTTGTGTGCGGTAGATATGCGAAAATATTCTTGTAAAATTATTTATACATAATCTAGACAAATAGTACTATGAGAGATTGGATGGAGTACTTAATAGGGGTAAGGTGAAAATGAGGTGTGTTGGAGCTTCGAGGGTGAGATAGACAATCAATATGGAATGCCACTTGTAGAACTTGTTTTCTTCCTATTTACATCGAGGAAGTAATTTCCTCATCATATTTGGAACTTTATTTCCTAGAGAAAATATTTTCCTCTCAAAATGACATAGACAACATGATGTTCTTCTGGAAATAATATTCTACAAAAGAATTGTAGTGCTTCAATTCCCTGTGACAATCTTTACAAAATGTCCAAGTTCATTGCATAGAGGCACCCATTGTAGGCACAAAATCACTAACTTTATGTCACTATTTTTTGGGAAAATGCATAAGTACCCCCAAACTAAGCCCGAAATCCCAGAGACACACTTATACTATACTAAGGTCCTATTACCCCCCCTTAACTTATTTTATAAACAATTTTCTACCCCTTTTCTACCTACGTGACACTATCTTCTGGTCCCAACATGTGTTGACAATTTTTTCAAGCTATCTGGTTGATAGTGCCACGTGTGCCGAAAAGGGGTAGAAAATTATTTATAAAATACGTTCGGGGGTGGGGGGGGGGGTAATAGGACCTTAGTATAGTATAAGTGTCTCTAGGATATTAGGCATAGGTTGGGGTACTTATGCATTTTCCATTTTTTTTTGTCACAGACAATTTAGTATTCTAAATACTAACTAAAAGGCTGAATCATTATAAAATTTGTTTCTAGTAAATGAGGAAGTTTTTATATTCTTTAGTGATAAGGCACAAGTACCCCCTAGACTATAAACGAAATCCGAGAGACACACCTAAACTTTACTAGGGTCCAATAACCCCCTAGCCTACGAAATCCGAGAGACATACCTAAACTCTAGTATCATCAATAATACTAGTACTAGATTTATTAGAATAAGAAGAAGTCCAAAAAATAGTTGTTGAAAAATAAGAGGAAACCCCTCTATTAAAAGACAACAAAGATTAGTGTGAACAAGTGTTTATTTTGCCTTATCGAAAAGGTCACAACCCTTTGGGCAAAGTCAGAAGTCATAACCCTTTGTAAAAGTCACAATCTTACGAAAAAGTTACAACTTTTCATAAAAGTTACAATCGTTCAGAAATGTCACAACTCTTCAAAAGTCACAACTCTTCGTAAAAGTCACAATTCCTCATAGAAGTCACACTCTTCATAAAATTCATAACTCTTCATTTTATGTGTACACCTTTTAAAACCTAACGTTCACAAAAATAGTTCCTTTCTATACATGAAAATATATATACTTGTCTCCTTCCCTATATATATAAACCCTAAATCTGTCTTCTTCTCCCATAGGTTTATTTGTAACTAATTTAAGATTTTAGATTAGGAAAAAAAAAGAGAAAAATATGAGTGGAATTGTAACACCTCAAAAACCAGAGCCAGAAAAAAATTGTAGAAACTTCCCTGAAACAATGAACCACGACAGGGTTCACGGACCATGACAGGTTCCACGGTCCGTTGACCTGCCCGTGGTCATGACTTGGATCCCTCCAGGCCAGACATTAGACCATGGGACCATTCACGGATCGTGGTCTTGATGATGGATCGTGGTGGAATCCGTATAGTCGAGGCAGTAACCCCCGTAGCCAGCCCCTTAGACCTCCATGCCCAAGTGAAGACCACGAGGGCCTTCATGGTCCGTGGTCCCTCACACGGGTTGTGGAGTGGTCCGTGAAGGCTACCCAGTAGGCCCCCATACATAAGCCAACACACCTCAGCCCAATTGAAGACCACGGGGACCTTCACGGTCCGTGCTCCTCCACACGGACTGTGGCAGGGGCTCGTGGATCAGACCCCAGAACCCCCAGCTCCTGCACCAAAGACTACGACTCACTTCACGGTTCGTGGTCCCTTTCACGGTCTGTGGAAGTGGCCATGGTCAGCCCCATCTTCAACTTAAGTTAGGGGTCTTTTGGTATTTTTCCTATTTTGTTGGATTCCTAAACTACGTCGTTTTAACACTAAATTACGCGGTTTTGGTCAATTTTAGCCTAGAAAAATAACTAGAACTCACCTAAGTCATATCATTAATCAAAACATAGAAAATTTGAACACTAGAGAGGAGAAAAGGTCAAGCAACTCTAGTTCAAGAACACAACAAGTTTCCTGCAGTTCCAGCCCTAAAATTGAAGAATTTCTCCGTGGAATTCGTCACCAGGTATGTGGGATTTCATTAGTGGGTTCCTTTCGCCCATTAAGTCCCTAGAGTTCAGTCAGATTCTTGATTCCCTATTATCAACTAAACCTAGGGTTTCTAGAAATTCAACAGATTATCATGAATTAGTTATTTACATGTTCCAAATCAGATTATCATATTATTACTTCGTTTCTTGCATGAATTTCAGAACCCTAGCTAGTATTTCTTTAGTCCTTGAATTACACATCCTAGGTTAGATATTTCATTATTTTGAATATACTTGCCTCAGTCTTGAATGTGTCATTATCATATTAATATGCATTCTCAGTTTGCATGTTAGTTTTGAGCTATCTAGTATATTACAAAAATTCAGTCAAAATGTGTTAATCATTTAATCTATTGGGAGTAGCATAATACCGAGTTGGACTAGGGTTAGTCACCTATATAGTTCCAAAACTACGAGCGACATACATTGTGAGTCCCTTATGTGGGCATAATTTTAGTGATCACGCCAGCATGCCTCTACACCTTTGGCCGGGTGTATTGGGTCTTCTCGACGGGGCGTATACATCGAACTCCACATTTAGCTCATGTGGTTTTATTATCGGTTATTAGTAGATCCCACAGTTCAGTCAGACTCCATTACATTGATCACATTTCACTATAATCAGTATTCAGCATCAGCATGTCTAAATTTGGTCATTGCATTCAGTTAGCTTAATATTCAGTATCGATATCATGTTCCGATTATACTTTTGCTTTATTGCTTGTTCAGTTATATGCTTATTTCAGCTTTACTTTATCTTGCATGCTCAGTACCTTTCAAGTACTCACGCATACTTTGCGCTACATTATTGTGATGTAGGTTAAGATTCTCAGCATCTAGATTACGCTTAGATAGGTTCCCCAATCTCCTGTTCTGCAGCATCGGTGGTGAGTCCTCATTCTTTGAGGACAATAGTCATGTTAACTCTCAGTTTTCATTGTTTTAGTTTCAGTTTTGCTAGACTTAGCCGGGGCTTGTCCCAGCACTTCTAATTAGTTAGAGGCTATTTTCAGACATAGTTAGATTCAACTTAGTATTTTAGTTTATTGTTTCATTTGTTTTAAGCTCGTAGATTTGATATTAAGTTTTAGTATATGGGTATTCCCCATCATTTTAGATTTATTTATGATTAGCCTCCTCATAAGTTTTATTTCTCACTTTCTCTTTAGTATGCTCATGATTATGCCAGTAGGGTTAGCTTGGGGTCACTTGTGATCCTAGGTACCGTGTCCGCATCTCAGGGGTAGCTCGGGGCTTGACAAACTTGGTATCAAATAACTAGGTTTAAGAGTTCTAGGATGTCTGAAAAGCCGCAATAAGTAGAGTCCTTTTCATGGGTGTGAAGTGCACCATATCTAATGAGAGGGAGGCTACAAAGTGTTTTAGGAAAAATCTTCATTTTCCTGTTACTCTTATCGTGCGTAAAGTATGATGTAATTCCATTCTAGCTCGACGTTCTACGTTTCAGTGATCATGCCTCCTCGTATAGCTAATGCCAGGAATGCTAATGCCAGGAACACAAATGCAGATCCTCTAGTCCCAGATCAAGAAGTTTCAAATGCAGAGTTTCAGAACACCATTCACACGTTGGCTCGGAGTGTGGTCAACCAGAACAATCAGTGGGATCCAGTTCTGGCAAATGCTAACGTTGGATCAACGGCAGCCAGAGTGTGAGATTTTGTTAGGAGGAATCCGCCAGAGTTCTTAGTATAGCAGATTAGTGAGGATCACTAAAACTTCATTGATGAGGTCAAGAAGATATTTGAAGTAATGCAGGTAATTGGAAATGATCGGGTTGAGTTAGCATCTTACCAACTTAAAGATGCAGCTCATATCTGGTATACTCAGTTGAAATAAAATAGGGGTACAGATGCAGCTCCTTTCACTTGGGATTACTTTAGTGAGACCTCTCTAGACAAGTTTTTCCCAAGAGAGACAAGGGAGGCAGAAGCTCAGAAAAATATGAACTTAAGGCAAGGAAGCATGACAGTCCAAGAGTATGGGCTCAAGTTTACCTAACCCTCCAGGTATGCTCCTCACATGGTTGTTGATTCCAGGGCTCAGATGAATAAGTTTGTATATAGAGTGTCAGACTTTGTGAAGAAAGAGTGTAGAAATGTTATGTTGCTAGAAAATATGACAATCTCTAGGCTCATGAATCATGCTCAGTAGGTTGAGGGTGATAAGATTAGGGAACATGCTAAGGAGAACAAGAATGCTAGGACCGGAAACTATGACTATTCTCAGAAGAAATCGGGTGGTGGAAATCGCTTGTAGGGTCAGGAGAAATTTTCAGCTCCAGCACCTTCATCAGCTAGTGTTCCATCTTCCATATTCAAACAAGATCAGAAGGGTAGGGCATGAGGATCTATGTCTCAGGGAAGTGTTTCAGGAACCAAAACCTACCCAACATGCCCTAAGTGTGGTAAGAACCATACGGGCGAGTGCCTTGCAAGAAAGGAAGGATGCTTTGGGTGTGGTCAGTCTGGTCACAGGTTGAGGGATTGTCCTTCTTAACAGGGTCAAAGAGGTAATGGTAGAGCTCACTCTACAACTTCACGGCACCAACAATTCACCCGACTCAGCAGGGTAACTTATCTGGTACAAGTGGTGGACAGCGCTAAAACAGGGTCTATGCTCTCCAGGCTCGCCAGGATCAGGAAGATTCTCCTGATGTAGTCACTGGTACGTTACGAGCCTTTGATCTTGATGTTTATGCTTTGTTAGATCCAGGTCTACTCTTTCCTTTGTTACTCCTTATATATTAGTTAAGTTTGATGTTAGTCCAAAAACTCTCTCAGAACCTTTCGAAGTCACTACTCCAGTCGGTGACCCAGTTATAACTAGACGGGTATATAGAAATTACCCCATCACAGTCTCCCAGAAAGTGACCTCAGCAAATCTTGTAGAGTTAGAAATGGTAGACTTGGATGTCATTCTAGGCATGGATTGGTTACATTCATGTTGTTATGCCTCAGTCGATTGTAGAACTAGGATTGTTCGTTTTCAGTTTCCAGACAAACCAATCTTAGAATGGAAGGGTAGTAACTTAGTGCCTATGGGTCGATTCATTTCTTACCTTAAGCCTAGGAAGATGATCTCTAAGGGTTATCTATACCATCTAGTTCGGGTTAAGGATTCAAGCTCTGAAACCCATACTCTTGAGTCAGTTCCAGTGGTTAATGAGTGTCTAGAAATGGTTCCAGAAGATCTTCTAGGAGTTTCTCCCAATAGGGAAATCTACTTTGGAATTGATCTCCTTCCAGATACCTAGCCTATTTCTATTCCTCCTTACAGGGTGGCTCCAGCTGAGCTTAAGGAATTGAAAGAGCAGTTGAAAAACCTTCTAGATAAGGGCTTCATCAGACCTAGTATTTCTCAATGGGGTGCACCGGTGTTGTTCGTGAAGAAGAAAGATGGTTCTCTCAGAATGTGCATTGACTATAAGAAGTTGAACAAGGTCACAATCATGAATAAATATCCCATCCCTAGGATAGATGACTTGTTTGACCAACTTCAGGGTGCTAGTCATTTCTCAAAGATAGACCTTAGATCGGGTTATCATTAGCTCAAAGTCATAAATAGTGACATTCCAAAGACAGCCTTCAGAACTTGGTATGGTCATTTTGAATTTGTAGTTATGTCATTTGGACTAACAAATGCTCTGGCAACATTCATAGATTTGATGAACAAATTGTTCAAACAGTATTTGGACTTGTTCGTTATCGTCTTTATTGACGATATCCTTTTTACTCTAGGAATGAGGAAGAACATCTGAGTCATTTGAGAGTTGTTCTGCAAACTCTCAAAGATCGCCAGTTATTCGCCAAATTTAACAAGTGCGAGTTTTGGTTACAGTCAGTTGCTTTCCTTGGGCATATAGTATCCAGCGAAGGGATCAGAGTGGATTCCCAGAAAATAGAAGCAGTGAAAGAATGGCCCAGACCTACCTCTCCTATAGATATCAGAAGTTTCTTGGGTCTAGCGAGTTATTACACAACTTTTGTGGAAGGATTCTCATCCATAGCCTCACCATTGACTAGTTTGACTCAGAAGATGGTCAAGTTTCAGTTGTCAGATGATTGTGAGAAAAACTTTGTAGAACCGAAAAACATGTTGACTACAGCTCCTGTTTTGACTGTACCAGAGGGTTCAGATGGCTATGTTATCTATTGTGATGCGTGCATCGTCGGCCTAGGTTGTGTATTAATGTAGTGAGGTAAGGTTATAGCCTATTCTTCTAGACAGCTTAAGGTGCATGAGAGGAATTATCTAACTCATGACCTCGAGCTTGCAGTGCTGGTGTTTGCACTCAAGATTTGGAGACACTACTTGTATGGTGTTCACAGACCATAAGAGCCTTCAGTATGTGTTCACCCTGAAAGAGTTGAATCTTCGCCAGAGAAAATGGCTTGAGTTCCTAAGGCTTGTAAGGCGAATGTAGTAGTAGATCCCCTTAGCAGACTATCTATGGGTAGTGTAGCACATGTTGAGGAAGAAAGAAAGGAACTAGCGAAGGATGTTCACAGTCTTGCTCGTTTAGGATTTCATCTTATGAGCATATCAGATGGTGGTGTAACGGTTCAGAATGGGGCAGAATCTTCTTTGGTAGTGGAAGTTAAGGAAAAGTAAGACAGTGATCCAATATTGCTTGAGCGAAAGGGTACAATTCATCAGCAGAGAGTGGAGGTGTTCTCCCAAGGGGGAGATGGTGTACTTCGCTATCAGGGTCGATTATGTGTTCCTAATGTGGGCGAGTTGAGACAAAATATTCTAGCAGAAGCCCAAAACTCTAGGTATTCTATTTATCCAGGGACCACTAAGATGTATTGTGATCTGTGAGAAGTCTTTTGGTTGAATGGCATGAAAAGGGATATAGTAGATTTTGTGGCTAAATACCCCAATTGTCAGCAAGTGAAGGTAGAACATCAGAAACTAGGGGGTATGACTCAAGAGATTGACATTCCTACTTGGAAGTGGGAAGTGATCAACGTGGATTTCATCACAAGTTTACCTCGTACTCGTAGACAACATGACTCCATTTGGGTGATAGTTGACAGAGTTACTAAGTCTTCTCGCTTTTTGGCGGTCAAGACTACAAATTAGGCAGAGGACTACGCCAAGATTTACATTAATGATATAGTCAAGTTGCGTGGAGTTCCTTTGTCTATCATCTCAGATAAAGGTCCTCAGTTTATCTCTCATTTCTGGAAGTCATTTCAGAAATGTCTTGGTATTCAGGTTAGTCTTAGCACAATATTTCATCCATAAATGGATGGTCAGGCAGAGTGTACTATTCAGACCTCAGAGGACATGTTGAGAGCTTATGTGATCGACTTCAAGGGTAGTTGGGATGACCACCTTCCTCTTATTGAGTTCGCCTACAATAATATATGTCATTCCAACATTCATATGGCCCCTTATGAGGCATTGTATGGGCGTAGGTGTATATCTCCTGTTGGTTGGTTTGAGGTAGGTGAAGCATCCTTGATAGGGCCGGACTCGGTCCATTATGCGATGGAAAAAGTGCAACTCAATAGACAAAGACTTAAGATAGAGTAGAGTCACCAGAAATCTTATGCAGATGTAAGGAGAAGGGAACTAGAGTTCCAAGATGATGATTAGGTTTTCTTGAAAGTGTCACCTATGAAAAGGGTGATGAGATTTGGCAAGAAAGGGAAGCTTAGTCCTAGATATCTAGGCCCTTACAAGATTCTGAAATGGATTGGTAAAGTGGATTATGAGTTAGAGTTGCCAGCAGAATTAACAACAGTGCATCTAGTCTTTCACATTTCACTATTGAAGAAATGTGTGGGTGATCTAGCATCCGTAGTGCTATTAGAGAGTGTTGCCGTGGAAGAAAGTCTTTCGTATGAGAATGTACTAGTTGAGATTCTTGATCCAGGTTAGAAGGTTGAGAAACAAAGAAGTCGCTTCAGTCAAGGTTTTGTGGAGGAGTCAGTCCATAGAGGGAGCTACTTGGGAAGCAAAAGTAGTAATGAAGTCCAAGTATCCCCACCTCTTTCGCTTCGATTCCACTCCAGATTGATGTAATAGTTCCTCTTCAGTTTTTCAGTCATTCATGTGTAAAATCAGTTTAACATCATGATCCTTCAGTCTGTACTTGTATTTTTCAACGTATTTGCATGTTCTTGGAACTCAGTTCATTCGAAAATCAGTTCTCAGTGTTTATTGGTAGGGTTGCAGCTCATTCCCTCCAATTCAGTTAGTTTAGTCTTTATTCGAAGACGAATGATCCCAAGGGGGAGATATTGTAACACTTCAAAAACCAGACCCATAATTTTTTTGTAGAAACTTACATGAAGCAGTGAACCACGACAGGGTTGACGGACCGTGACAGGGTCTACGGTCCATTGACCTGCCCATGGTCATGACTTGAATCCCTCCTGGCCAGACATTAGACTACGGGACCCTTCACAGGTTGTGGTCTTGATAACGAACCATGGTGGAGTCCTTATAGTCGAGGCAGTAGCCCCCCTAGCCAACCCCTTAGACCTCCACGCCAAAGTGAATACCACGAGGGCCTTCACGATCCGTGGTCATTTACATAAGTCATGGATTGGTCCGTGAAAACTATCTAGTAGGTCCCCAGACATAAGCCTCCAGACCTAAGCCCAAGTGAGGACCACAGGGAACTTCACGGTCTGTGGTCCTCCACACGGGCCGTGGTAGGGGCTCATGGATAATACCGCAGAACCCCGAGCTCCTGGAACAAAGACCACGACCCAATTCACAGTCCGTGTTCCCTTTCACGCTCCGTGGAAGTAGCTGTGGTTAGCCACGTGTGCAACTTATGTCAGGGGTCTTTTGGTCTTTTCCTATTTCATTGGACCCCTAAATTACGTCATTTTAACCCTAAACTACATGGTTTTGGTCAGTTTTAGCCTAGAAATATAACTAGAACTCAAAATATAGAAAATTGGAAAGCCGGAGAGGAGAAAGGTTGAGAAACTCTAGTACAAGAACGCAACAAGTTTCCTCTAGTTCCAGCCCTAAAATCGAAGGATTTTTGTGGAATTCGTCACCAGGTATGTGGGATTTCACTAGTGGGTTCTTTTCTCCCATTAGGTCCCTAAATTTCAATCAGATTCTTGATTCCCTATTATTAACCAAACCTAGGGTTTCTAGAACTTCAACATATTATCATGAATTAGTTATTTACATGTCCTAATAAGATTATAATGTTATTACTTCGTTTGTTGCATGAATTTCAAAACCCTAGGTATGTATTTCTTTCGTCCTTGAATTACACATGCTAGGTCAGCTATTTCAGTATTTTGGATATGCTTGCTTCAGTCTTGAATGTGTCATTATCAGTATATTAATATGCATTCTCAGTTTGAATGTTCGTTTTGAGGTATCTAGTATATTATAGAAATTCAGTCATAATGTGTTAATCATTTAATCTATTGGGAGTAGCATAATACCGAGTTGGATTATGGTCAGTCACACATATAGTCCCAGAACTACGAGCCACGTAGGTTAAAAGTCCCCTCTATGGGAATCATTTTAGTGATCATGCCAGCATGGCTCTACACCTTTGGCCGGGTGTATTGGGTCCTCTCGATGGGGCGTATGCATCAGACTCCACATTTAGCTCATGTGGTTTTATTATATGTTATTAGTAGCTCCCACAGACTCCATTGCATTGACCATATTTCACTATAATTAATATTCAGTATCAGCATGTCTAAATTTGGTCATTGCATTTAGTTATCTCAGTATTCAGTATCGATATCATGTTCAGATTGTACTCTTACTTTATTTCTTGTTCAGTCATATGTTTATTTCAGCTTTACTTTATCCTGCATGCTCAGTACCTTTCAAGTACTGACGCATACTTTGCGGTACATCTTTTTGTGATGTAGGTTCAGATTCTCAGCATCCAGATCACTCTTAGATTGGTTCCCCGATGTCCAGTTCAGCAACATCAGTGGTTAGTCCTCATTTTTCGAGGACAATAGTCATGTTATCTGTCAGTTTTTTTTATTTTAGTTTCAGTTTTGCTAGAATTATCTGGGGCATTTCCCATCACTTCTAGTCAGTTAGAGGCTATTTTCAGACAATGTTATATTCTGCTTAGAATTTGAATTTGATGTTTCCTTTGTATTAAACTCTCATATTTGATATTCAGTTTTAGTATATGGGTAATCCGCATCATTTTAGATTTATTTATGGCTTCCGCATAAGTTTTATTTCTCAGTTTATCTTTAGTATGCTCATGATTATGCCAGTAGGGTTAGCTTGGGGTCACTTGTGATCCTAGGTCCCGTGTCCGCATCTCGGGGGTAGCTCGGTGCGTGATAGGAACTGATGGTTGTATTTTCAAGTGTTCTTCATTCCCTTGTGCAACTTCAAAAAAATGACACAAGGGACACTTCTCCCACTATTGTTCTGGATCAGTGAGTTTTCTTTTACAATTTTAAATCATTTTTCTTAGAATTTTTCATATAAGTTATAAGTTTATCGTCTTTATTTGTCCTCATGAGTAAATTTTTTATATATGAAATCATCAATTTCGATTTACTCAATGTTAAGTGCTCTATTGTAATTTTTTCCCTCAAAATGTCATGGAGTGTAATGTGTCAACATGAGATATTTTTTCTCCAATGGCCTTTTTCAAACGATTGTTTAAATTATGTCTTTGGTTAGCCAAATGGACTAAATTTATCTACAAAAAATATTCATCTAGCTACTTTTAGAGAAGAATTTAACCAGTGAGACAAAAAGGGGACAAAATTTATAGAGTGGCCTTAGAAATAAACAGACGGTGCAAACCATTTAGTCCTTATAGAATCCTTCCCTAATGAACTAGCTAGCTTTTGAGATTGATAAAATCTCTCTCAAGATTAGTTCCATTTTGTTACAATTTGTTGAAATGCTCAATTCTTTTTGGAATACTAATTTGGGATTTCATTTTTGTGTGTGTATATAGTGGTGATCCAACAATGTATGAGTCATATTGGAGAAAATGGGGAAAAATTGTGACATAACATTCAATGGTGATGATTCATTGAGTTATTTTGCTAATGGTAAGGTCTTGTGTTGGTTCTTGGAGTCAAAACTAGAGGAACAAATTAAGAGGTTGCACAATGTAGTTGGAAATGCAATTGTGGATGATCATTAAATTGTTGTTGGCACTGGATCAAACCAGCTTGTGCAGGCCGCCCTTTATGCTCTTTCTCCATCTGATTAACTCGAACCAATCAATGTAGTTTCAGCTACACCTTTTTATTTGGTACACGTTTATACGATATATTTTTTATTTAAATTGTAAAGGATACGCTATGTTCTATTAAATTAGAAGTCTGAAGTTATGGTTCTTGGTACATGTTAGATCCATTAAATATAACATTCTTTTTTCCTTTTCTGGACTTTAAATTCAAAATTTCAGGAGTCACAATCAACTTCATCAATCACTAGGTCACACCCTTAAATACAAAACATGAATCATAGTTCTTGGAACACATCATGTGACTTAATAGGTCAAATTTAAAAGTGACATTTTTTAATCAATTATTAATATTATTTGTCTTTGCAGGTATATTCTGATGTAAATTTTTTTGAGAAATATGGACCTAATATTGAGTTGATTACATCTCCAAATAATCCTGATGGGATTATTAGAGAGCCTGTAGTTAAAGAAGATCAAGGGACATTAATCTACGATTTAACTTATTATTGGCCACAGTATACTGCTATTACCTCACCTGCCAAGCATGATGTTATGTTCTTTACTATTTCCAAATGCACTGGCCATGCTGGTTCCAGAATTGGTAAGTTTTTCAAACATTAATTTTAAGTGAGATCACAATCACAAAATTAGAACATATTTCAATTTATCACTTATTGTAATTTGATTTGCACGTAGTTGGGCATTCGTTAAGGACAAAGATGTGGCAAGGAAGATGACAAAGTTCATGGAGATAAGTTCAATTGGTGTATCAAAAGAAGGTCAACTTAGACCTGCTAAAATTCTTGAAGTGGTCTCTAATAGCTGTTTGGATTTCACATTGCAAAATTTCTTTGAATAGAGTCAGTCTGTTATGACTGGCAGATGGCAGAGGTTAAGACAAGTAGTTATGGACAATGACCATTTTGTCATCCAAAATTACCGTCCTCAGTATTGCCTCTTTACAGAAAGACTTGTGTGAATCACAGCCTGGTAATCACCAAAATATTACAACGTAACATTTTCATTTTAGTTTATTTAAAAAATAATGTAACCTCATATACTTGAAATTTATTTACTTTTTAAAATATATTATTGATATATATTTGAAATTCGTATTTTTCTTTTGAAACATCTTTTGTATGGATAATTTGCAAAGAGGGTGAAGAAGAGGATTGTGAAAAGCTTCTTAAAGAACACAAGATTCAAACAAGGAGTGGAAGAAGATTTGGAAATGATTCAAGAAATGTTAGGTTAAGTATGCTTAGTAGAGATGAAGACTTCAACATTTTTCTGAAGAGGCTTACGGCTATTCAAGGATCTACAAAGAGAAAATAAGACATTTATGCTTGAAATATTACTTAGAGACATTATATGTGTTGAAAAGTAGAATAATTTCCTTATTGTTTGAACTTCATTGATTAATGTGAAAAAGTGAATTGTTCTTTTGATTTTTATGATATTAGATGCGAAATGTCTATTCTTCAATTAACTCAAGTGTGTGTTGAAGTATGTTATATGATATACCGTGATATTACAGTATTTTTAATACATTTCACTTAAGAGTTGTGTGTGTCTAGGGCCATTTTGTATTAGTTTTTATGCATTTTTATCATGTTTGCAGGAAATATGTTCAGACGTGGAAACAGAGAGACACAACTGAAGGATGTTCTGAAAAGAGCATCTACGGAGGTGATCTACGGACCGTAGGTCTATTCACGCTCCGTAGATGATGACCGTAGATGGGCAGGCAAGGCTTTAAGGAAAATCAGGGAATTCTTGACGAAGTGTTGAACCACGGTTGCAAACCACAGATCGTAGATCGACCTATGGGCTATACTGCTATTCTGTCAAATGATTCAAAGAAGGGGTTCCAGTACCTTATTTTGAAGATTCCAAGTGTTGAGCTAAGGAGGAGGATCTATGGACCGTGGATCAAACCACCGTCCGTACTGTTGATCCGTCGTTTGCTTCAGAGTTGATGTTTTGGAAGCTGAAATTTTTCCTAAGTACTGAGTCACAGAAGGGACCTACAGACCGTAGGTCAGTGTCGTAGATTGAAGACGCGTCCTGAAACATTATTTCCTTATTTCGTTTCTTTTTTAGTTAGGACTTATTTTTCTATATATATGGCATGTAAACCTCATTTTTGGGGTTTAGACTTTATTACTTTTATTCTAGTTCTTGACTTTTGGATATTAACTTGTAACTTTTGCAATTCTTAATTTCCTAAGTTCGTTTTGAAGATTTTGACTTTGCAATTCAAGTTGAGATTCTGGGTTTCTTCTACTCATTACGTAAGTTCATGATTTCTTTATCTAAAAGTATGAATTGTGTTCTTGCTATTATGGGTAACTAAATTCACAACTAGGTTTGTGGGAACCATGAGCCATTAACAACGTATGAATAGTAACTAAGTAATTCTTCAATAGTGTTATTGCATGAATTGATAAATCTTTCGCTTAGAAATCTTTTTAGCGGTGGCGAACGTTAGAACTTGCCTTGTTACTACTTGCCAAAACAAGGAGGTAATTAACGAGAAAAGAATTATCAACATAGATTTAGTGTGATACTATCTAATAGTCTAATGTCGATTGGTGCGAGGGTGAAAATTAAGCCATACATCGATGTGATGTCTAATATGAGGTAAAGGTAAGGGTAAGTAAATTATACACACGTAGCCGGACCAAGGTGCGGGGTGATATTCTCTAGATGTTGGACCAAGGATTTAGAGATACCTAACTTATCGCTTTGCATGTAATACACTCGGAAAGGATTTCTAGTACTAGGATTACCGCGTTATGAGCTTATGGGGAACACGTACACCGTAGTTACTTTTTAGGTGGAATTACACTTCTAGTACTCCGACGCAACTTGTCGATGTGAATATCACTGGTCGCATCCTGCTTATCATTCATAGTAGCAGATGTCTCCATTGAGTTCAAAACAAATGCATCATTACACATACAACACACATGCATAATCAATTCATTGAAGATTTTGAATCTCTAACCGACGCTCGGAATTAAAAATGTTGACCAAAGTCAACTATAGTAATAATTCCCAATTCAAAAAGGTCAAAATCACCAAAAACACATTTGATCGCATCGGAAACAATACCAACCATTCCTACAACACAAACTAAGCATGATAACGCTATGGGGAAGGCTAAAATGGTTATTTCCTAATTAAAACATAAGAAATAGGACAATTTATGAGCCTATAGCCATTTTGGATAGGTAGATCAAAAAGATTAGGAACAAAAATATTGTTTAAGCGAAGGTTCAGCGGAAGCACTGTTTAGTTGGTGAGGTGACTTCGTAGACAAAGTATGATATGCATGCTAGATATCCTTAATTTTTTGAGGCTCCAAGTACTTTCTTTTGCTTTATGATCAAGGATGAACATGGTTTTTAGTGGTTAATAATGTAATAATCCGGTTGGTCATTTTTAATTTTTTTTGTAAAATTATAATTTATCCCTCTCGATATCAGCCCCGAGTCTTTTCTGAATGAGTTTTGAAAGCTGGTTTTAAACTTTGTGGGTAAGTTGTGATTACTGTAAGTTCTTGGGTTTTTAAAGGGTAAAGTCATTAAAAGTGATTTTTAGTATATTTTGTAGTTTTGAGTGTCAAAATGAAATTTTGATAATTCCATCAGTCTCAAAATATGGAAATTGGTCTAAGAGAGTTGTGGGTTTTATATTTAAAGTCTTTTTGAGGATTGAGGGTTGAAAATTTGTGAAATTTTAACCTTTAGATTTACTCCGGTCACATTCGGGGTTCGGATATTTGGATCAGAATTGGGAGAGTTCGATTGATTCTAGAGATGATTTTAAGCCTAAGTGAGGTCTTGGTTGAATTTTCAGAGGCTCCGAGCTTGATTTAACCTTTTCAACCATTATGTTCTTTTTCTTGAGAATCTCACTAGTTTTAGGTCAAGGATACCTCAGATTCATGCTTCGATGGTTCCATTGAGTTTGGAATGCAATGTTTAATTGAATTGCATATATGATTTGTATGTACAGGGTTCTGCGTGAATCCCAAGGGTCCTTTTGGTGATTTTAGGTTGGTTGAATTTTGCTATTTTCTTGTATTCCCCGCTTTCATGAAGGGTCATCGCTTTCATAACCTTTGTGATAGAGAGAGTTGGCTCGCATCCGCAAAGGGGCAGGTAGTCTGACCAACACATTCCTGATGACCTGATGGTGATCGCAACCTTCGCGTTATCGAGGACTGTTTCACGAAAGCGAAGGCCTGGTTTTCTGGGCTTCACTTTTGTAAAGCAGAGCTGGCTTTTGCGATTTCAGAGACCCTTTTTGTCTTGGGATTTATCCCCATTTTGAATTTCGGAGAACCCCTGGAGATGATTTTGAAGTGATTTCTTGTGCTAAATCATTAGGGTAAGCCTTTGTGACCCTAATACTTCAATTCTCTTTTATCATTTATAAATTTTAAGATGTAAACTTGGTTTTTTGAATGACAAATGACAAGGTTTTAGAAGAACTTGAATTCTAAAATAAAACGGTGATTGTGAACTTCTTTTAATTCCTTTTTTGAAATAGTTTTCACGAATGAGTTCCTAATTCATTGGGTAACATTTTGAAGTAAAAGTTATTTGATTCAAACCTCAATTTTGGAATTGGGGTTTTGAGTTGTTTTGACCCAATTTTTAAAACGCAAAAAGGTCAAACATATCCTTCAACTTTATTTTATTAGTTGACTATACCTCTACCATTAAAATAAAGTTAGTCATACCCTCGCCGTCACTAATTTCACCATTTATATCTCTCAATTAACGGAAATCCCCATATTAACTCAAATTAACCTGAATTTTAAAAAAGGACGCATTCCTCGTTTTAAACCCTATGCTCCATAGTATAACCCGTATAACTCATTCCCCTTTAACCATTATTTAAAATTTTCCATATAACTCATTCCATTTATCCAATAACTTATACTAAATTGTTCTTCATTTCGTTTACCCATTTATGTGACTGCTTGGATTAAGCAACACCCTGGTGGGGATATCCCTTTACTTAATCTTAATGGACAAGAAGCAACTGTTGCATTCATTGCTTTTCATCCAGGTACTACTTGGAAACACCTTTATAACCTCTTTACTTGTTATTATTTAGAAGATTCTTAGATTTCTGAATAAATGGAAATATTCAACTCTTCAAAACTAAGGAAAATAGTCTCCAAAAACTAAGTTCTAAAAGCTGAAAGTTCTAAAACTGAGTTCTAAAATGTAAAACTTGATACTAAACTAAATTTTCAAACAAGTATTTATAGTTTTCAGAAATTGTGCTGCGAAGGATCACTAAGTGCAGTTAGTCGGGATCACCTATCCACTCGGCGATCCGCCCTTTGGTCTGGTTTATCGCCTTTCTGCATTGTCCTTCAGCAACTTCAAGTTCTATAACATTGGGCGATATGGCACTGCGTCGCGGAACCATTTGGTGACTTGCCGACTGCTCCTTTCTATCGCCGATTTGATTTTTTCTTTCAGGGTTTGGCACATTGGAACATTGGGCGAGACCAAGGCAATTTGGCGACTCGCCCAGTGGCTTAGGCGATCCTTAGCCCTTCTTTTCTTCATTCTTTCAGTTGCATTGTTCCTTTTTGCTCCATTGTGTCCATGCTTTGTCTCTAACTCCAAATACCTGAAACTCAATGATTTTTATCACTTATTGAGACAAAATATGCATTTGAGGACACTAAATCTATCAAAACAAACCCCTAAAAGATTCCAAATCGTGGACTCATCAACACCTCCAACTTAAACTTTTGCTTGTCATCAAGTAAAACTCAAGTTCAGCAGTTCAAAAAGGATATCTAAAATAGTGCTACACAAGACTCAATCATGAATGCACATGAAAAGTCTCAACTTACTTGTGCAAGAGTGAATTGTGCACTCAAATATTCAAGTTGTGACTCACCATTATCAAAGAATCTCAAGCTCCCTATACTTTCTTCAAATGCAAGTTCTAGCTCGACAAACGTATTCAAATGCCCTAAAAAAATAATGATTTCATAATTACTCAATGGTTCAATCAATTTAAATTTCTGGAATCAAGATCAACACTAACAGTCACAAAGATAAACACAATCCATGATTTCACCCATAGGTTTACCCTTATTTTCCAATCGACCGTTGCTTCAGCTTACTCAAGATCACAAAGGTCTTTTTAAGGCTTGTAAAGGGGCTGAGTGTAATGGTATGGTCATTTAGGATTATAGGCTGAAAATCCTCATGCAATGTGATGTGAACAACACCTTCTTTCCTTTTCTTTATTAATTTCATTCAAGTTCAAAAGTCACCTCTTATTCATCTTCCATGAGTCCTTGGAAACCCCATTTTCTTTGTATTTGCACAACTTTATTTCACAACTTTTTCTTCGTTTTTGTTTTTCAATCCTTTCTTCCTTTTTCTCTCTTTTTCTTATATGGATGGGTTCCATTTTTCTCAAAACATGGGCACAAGGGACTTCTTTGCATTTACTTGATTTTCCTTCTCTTTTAACCACACCCCCAACTTAGGCTTTTTGCCTAAGCTGGCTATTCAAACAAACCACATATCCACATATCATGAGGATTGTATGTAATGGATTAAGAAAGGTTACGCTTTCATCAAGTTTCTTCCAAGGAAAGGTTTAGGCTCAAAGGGTTCTTAAACGAGGTTAACACACTCACAAGGTAAGCCACAAAAGAGGTATAATTTCAAATAGGTTTACACTCTTTAATGTTGCCTAAGATCATCTCAAGAGATTGCCTTACTTAGTCGACAGGACCAACGGGGCCAATTCTAGGTGTCATCATTCACGGTTCACAGTAAGCTTATCACACAAGGCATTGTCACCAAAGTCAAACAAGACTCCACACTTTCGCCAGTGTGCAATGATCATCACAAGAGACTCAATTTGATACTTAGCTAGTCCCAACGAGATGCAAGAACTTCACATATTGTCTACGCAACTTCAATTGGCCTCGTCATAGCCATACATTCATGTTTGTTCGATTATAAGCACTATTCAAGTCATCGGTATTGATCAAAACTGGTACTCAAATTGGCAAGAGAATAGCCACATTCAACACATACAAGATGTGGCAAAAAATAATAATTTGAAGGGTAAAAAATCATTTACAATCAAAAGCAAAAAGCCACAAGCTCAAACCTTCCACAAAAAGCAGTGTATAATACAAATTAATCTAAGAGCCCAAATATTTAAACAAAACCAGAGTTACGAAAGTCACACAAAATGTGAGCCTCACCCCATCACAAATAAAAACATTTGTCCTCAAATGCAAAAAAAATATAATATCCAAAACTTAAAATTAAAGTAAGATAGAGATGGTGTTAAAGAGGGGATCATCTCTAAGTTGTAGTTCCATATGTCTGGGCATCAGGGCTCGGTGTATCTGTCTGAATCCGAGCATTAGTGCTTGGGATCACTTCAGGAGGAACGTTAGTGCCAGATCCACTAGGTGTGGTCACATGTGAATCCTCTAGAAAGACATGCACAACTGCACAGAATCCGCGAGCCCATGAAGGAACATTAGGATCTCTGATAGTGGTCTTCCTGTCATAAGTGGACTTCTTGCCCTTGCCTTTCCCACCCGTTATGGGAAGTTTCGTAGCTTTGCCTCTGGATATAGCTGCACTCTCATTTATCGTAATCCCCTTAATCTTCTCTTGGGCTAGCATTATTCTTTCAGCTGCTTTTGATGTAGTCACGTCTGCAAAAACTCAAGGAGAAGTTAGGAGATATCCAAACAAACACACATAGAATTAGGCTTAGAAAGACTCACTGAAACAGTTGGCAGGTCGCCGAATTGCTTTGGTGAACTAGGTTAAACCACCGAAAGTTACAGTGTAAGAAGGTTTCAGGGGTGCAGACAAAGGGCGATCAAGAAGACTTTTGGCGAGTCGTCGAATTCCTTCGACGACCTTAGGCTTCTGACCGAAAGTTACAGAATTTAAAAACATATTTAGCATGAAATTAAAGGCGAGAAGGGGACACTAGGCGAACCGCCGAGTGATTTAGCGATCTCGACCCAGCTCGCCAAATGACCCAATGTGCCTACTTTCAATCCAACTTCTTGAATTCAACTTTGCAACCCCCAAAAAGAAAATCAACGGATGTTCTAGTGAAATTAAAGTACCCCCCAACTACACCCAAGCATGACCCAATGAAATTTATTTCATTTCAAACACAAGACTACGGGATTTTGACAATAAAAACATTACGGGCAAGAATATCAACTTAAATCAGGTATTCAAACATACTAATTCTATCAGAGAGGCCCAGCACACAACAATACGATAAGATCATTGCAACTGAGTACAATTCCAATAAAATAAACTCAGGGTTTGGAAAACCAACCTCTGATGATGATTAAATTGATATTGAAATGCTAGGTGGCAATGTAATCCAACTCCAAGCACAAATCAATGCTAAAAATACTCGAAAAATGCTAGAAATATAGAAACTAGAGTGTGGATGTGAGTTTGTGAAGATGAAAAGTGAGGGAAAGTGAATGAATTTGAATCTTTTAAACCTTTGGCATGAAAAACCGTCCAGTTCTCGCCCATTCGGCGACATTAGTCGTGCTCACCGAGCCAATCAGCGACATGCTGAGTAGTCATTCACCTCACCAAACTTTACAGGACCTCCAGTTATTGTTGGGGCCCAAACGGTGGTCTCCATCGAGATCGCCAACATGGTCGGCGAATCACCAATAATTTCTTGGGCTCACCCAGTTTTACATACTCCAATGTAAAATTTTCTTGAGTCTAACGGCGCTCTGTGGGTCGCTGTAACATTCCGGAATTTAGTGAGTTGAACTTGTTTGTTGTAGAGTCTTGTAGTGGAGTTTTAGAGTGTTGTATGAGCGTTAAAACTCATAGAAATGACTCCCGTACTTAGAATGACATGTTTAGGGGTTAAACGTCCGGGAACGACTCCCCAAGGACCACCCAAGGGGTCCTTGAGGAGGACATCAACTCTGCCCAAAAAGCTGTCAAAACAACTTCGTTCATGGTTGCAATTCACGGCAAGTAGGCTAGTCTACTCCCCGTACTCAACCACAGACTTAAATCACGCCCAGTAGAACCATCCACGGTCCGTGGATGGGGTCTCGTGAATGCTGCCAGTTTTTAAGTTTTAGTTTTAGTTAGGCGGTTTGGGAATTGATTAGTTATTTAATAGGGGTTAATATAGGCCGGTTAAGTAGTTAAATAACTTCCTATAAATAATTAATAGACCCTAAACTAATATCCTTAACTCATTCATCTAAAGACCCCAAAACTTTCTCCAAAAATCATCTCTCTAGAATAGAAGAAGAAGAAGAGAACAGAAGAGGGCAGCAACTTAGAGCGATTTTCCCCATTGATTCAATCTTTGTTTAGGGCTTTGATTGAAGTTATGTTAAGCTTAATCATCCATGGGTTCTTCCACCCATGGAGACCCCATAGTTTGCTCCACTTGTGAAATCAAAAACCTCATTCTAGCTAGGGTTGTGCTTGCATTGTAGGTAGGATTTGGATGTGATTCCAATCTAGTGGATGACATCGAATTATGATTGATTTATATTATTTTAGTGATATTATGATGAATTCATGTGATTTCTATGATGAACCCTGATTCTTATCGTGACCAACAACACTATCCTACGATATGCGTGTCTACGATCGTCAATAATATAGTAACCCAACCGTGGGTTGGGATCGTGTCCCAATGGAGCCGTTTTGAGAATTAATAACCAATTAGAATTTCATTCAAGTTAGTAGTAGTTAAAGACATTTGTGATAAAAGACATAGTAAATTAAAAAGAGGTGACACAAAAGTGTCAAATATCAAAGGGGGTTTTGTAACAAGTACTCAAATAGAAAAATAAACAAGAAAATCAAGTATGGGGAAAGGTTCTTGGGATGTGACCGCAATACAAGTTGAGATAAATTACTAGGTACATGCTTTCAATAGGAAAGTTGCAAGATAATAGTGACTAGGCTAAGCTTTAAATGGAAATAAGTTCCCTCTCGAGCAACTTACCCCGTTTCAAATGCGTTCCTCTCGGACACTCATTTGCCGCATGAAGACCAGCCTACCCCTTACCCCACTCACTTTCTCGAGCTGAGTGTTAGGATATGGGACTAGGGTTCACCCTCTCTGGCTGAACCTCATGTTGACCCACTCTTTAGGCCATTAGTTTAGTGGTTTTCGTTTCGCGGCCTCCCTCTCTGGCAAGCCGAAAACACATGGGTGGCTTTGCATTTGCAACTACAAACCCTTTAGATTAAACCACAACCACTAGGTGAAATCACCATTAACATGCATCTAACCTATCAACAAGCAAGTCCCAACAAGAATATCAACCCATATTTGCTAAATCACACCCCAAGAATAGGGGTTTTTAGCCACACACCAAGAAATAAGAAATTATACCAAACATGATAATGAAATCAACTGGGTATAAGAAATTAAACCTTGAATTAAGTAAAGGAAAGTTAATAGAGAAGACCCACTTCCAATTTGAGGAAGAAGAACTCCTTTCTTCAAGTCTCCACAAAACTCTCTCCCAGCTTGAGAAAAAAATACAGAAAAATACTATAGACTATTAATAATTTTTACTCTAAAAATGTTCCACACTTAAGACTACAATTCTAACTAGTATTTATAGTTTTCACAGATTGTGTTGCAGAGGATTGTTTGGCGACATTAGTCGAGATCGCTGATGAACTCGGCGATCTGCCTTTTGGTCAGCTCATCCCCTTCAGTGTCTTGCCTTTAGCATCCTCACATTCTGGATCATTGGGCGGTACAGTGCTGCTTCGCGGAACTAATCGGTGACTCGCCAACTGCTCCTTTCCTTGCCTTTTGATCCACTTCCTTCAAGGCTTCGCGTATTGGAACGAAGGGCAGTTCATGTCGTTTCGGCGATTTGCCAAGTTGAACTCGGCGATCCACCAGATTCCATTCCTTGTTCTTTTTAGCCCTATTTGCTCAGTTTTGTGCCTAAGTGTCCATGCTTCCACTAAAACTTTAAATACCTGAAACTTCAGCATTTTAATGAGATACTGAGATAAAACAAGCATTCAAGGACACTATTTATATTAAAATAAAGCACTAAATGAGTCCAATTTGTGGACTCATCAACACCCCTAACTTAAACTTTTGCTTGTCCTCAAGCAAACTCAAGCTCAGTAGTTCAAATAGGGTGCCTCAAACGGTGCTACACAGGACTAAATCATGAATGCACACAACAAAACTCAATTTACTTATGCAAGGATCACTTGTGTACTCAAAGATTCAAATTGTGACATACCATTACCAAAGATTCTCATGCTCGCAAACTTGCTACTTGTGCAAGTTCAAGCTCAACAAAAGTATCTAAATGCCCTCACGTAAAGAATGATTCCATATTCACACACAGATATGAGTCAATGTAAGATCAGGAATCAGATACAAAGTTCACACTAAAAAAAAGGAACACAATGCATGCTTTCACCCATAGGTTTGCCCTTATTTTCCAATTGACTTTCGATTCAGCTTACTCAAGATCACAAAGGTCTTTCTAAGGCTTGTAATGGGGCTGAGTGCAAAGGTATGGTCATTTAGGCTCAGTGACTTTCATCCTCATGAGATGTGATGTTCTCAAGGTATCCTCTTTGCTTCCTTTCTCAATTCTTCTTCTAGTGCTCATAAGTTATCCTATTATTCGTTCTCCATGAATTTCTTAGAAACCCAATTTCTTTTGCACTTTTATTCCACGACTTTCTTTTTCTTTTCTCTTTCTTTTTCTCTTTTTTTTTATATGGAGGGTTTCCATTTTGTTTTGCAATACAATAGATTCAGGAGACTTTCTTGCACTTCTTGACTTTTCCTTTTCCTTTTCACCACACCCACAATTTAGACTTTTGGCCTAAGTTGGCTATTCACTAAACACATCTCAAGAGGATTATAGGTAGTGGATGAAAAAAATTCTAAGTTTCATCAAGTTTCTTCCAAACAAGGATAGGCTCAAGGGTTGTTCAAGAGTGTTTCACACGCTCATGGGTAGGCCACAAAAGAGGTATATGTCAAATTGGTTCACACTCTTTAAAATTGCCTATGATCATCTCAAGAGTAAAACTTTCTAAATCAATCAGACTAATAGGGCAAATTCTAACTTTATTTATGCATGGTTCAAAGTAAGCTAATCACGCAAGGCATCGATACTTCAGTCAAACAAGACTAGACGCGTTCGCTAGCGTGCAACGATCCTCACAAGAAAATCAATTCGATAAATTGCTAGTCACAACGAGATGCAAAGAGTGCACATATTGTCTATGTAACTTCATTTGGCCTCGTCGTAGCCATGCATTCATGTTTGTTCGATTGAGAGCATTATTCAAGTCATTGGTATTGATCGCAATCGAGAATTATTTTTTTGCAAAAGAACAGCCACTTTCAACACAAGAGGTGGCAAAAAGTTTTTTCGAAGGATCAAAATTGTTTTTGCAATTAAAACAACAGGAGCCCTGAGCTCAAACATCCACAGAAAAGCAGTATTTAAAACACAAATTAAAATAGACAGCCCAAATATCCAAATAACACACAAAGGTGAGCCTCACCCCATTACAAATAAAAGCATTTGTCCTCAAATGGAAATAACAACGAATCTGAAAGGTAGAGTAACGAAAGACAGAGAGAGAGATAAAGAGGTGATCCTAGCTCGGTGTATCTATCTGGGTTTCAAAGCTGAGGGTATCCTCCAGAAGGACCCGCTCCATTGAATCCCGCAGCCGGAGCTTTGGCCAAGGAAGTCTGCACAGCAATATCTATCATCATTTCCTCAGTCTCCACTATGTCGTTTGCTGTAGCTCCCTCGAACATCTCTTTATTAGTCTCTGCTTCTGCTCCCGAATCTTCTGTCTGCTCCGCTCTATCCCCATATCCAGTATTAGTCTGAGGCCTCTCAAGCATGGCTGGAATTTCCACTGTTCCGAAGGCCATGGACACATCAGTGGCCTTTAAGTGATTCACATCTTCTCGTAGCTCAGCAATGGCAGCTTTAAAAATCTTATCTCACTAGTGGACCTTTGCTTGTGCTGACGCACCGGTATCCTGGCCACTAAGGCTTCAATGGTAGTGTTCAGGGGTGTCACAGCATTAGTTAGGGCCGTTTGGATCAGACGTGGAATAGTTACTTCTAAACAGGCGGCCCGACGATCAGCAGAAAGGGCCATTTGTCCCATCCGAAGTAGGGAAGCATGGGCGAGTAGGGGACTGGAAATAGCAACAGAGGAACCTGGTGTGTCAGTGGAAGTAGTAGTGGTAATGAATATAACTGAAGGTCCAAGAGCTGGAGTGAGCAGAAGTGCTTCTGTAGGTGTAGATCTAGTGGTCGCCACTCCAGTCTACTTATTTTCATCTTTATCCTTAAGATATTCGGCTTCAATCTTTCGGATATTGGTCGAGGTTGTGGGCATCACTTCTACATCCTTCTCGGCATCCAGAGGTACTCGGGCATTTCTGCACAATGCGGTAATTAATATCGGAAAAGGTAGCGATGTCTGACTTTGCTTGGCGCGCATATGGATTTCAGACGCAATAATTGTTCCCATATTTATCCTTGTTTTCTCTATGATGTACCCAAGACATGCTGCTTTAGCGTGGTGAAGAATTGATTCATTCTGTGATGGCATAATGGAGCTGCTGATAAATTCGAACCAGTATCTTGCAGCTACGTTTAGATCTTTCTTTTCGATTGGGATTCCTTTAACTAGCCATTTCGGAGGATCATTATATAAGATTAGCATGACCAACCACTGTTTCATCGCATCCAGTTGTTTCGTTTTGATCAAGTGCTGACAGTGATCATTAATCTCACTGGACATACCCAAGGCCATGTTGATAGCCTCACTGTCATAGGCTACCTTCCTTCCTCTGACCACTACATAGTCAATTGCTTTGAAAGAAGCGACTAGTCTCTTCCGCAGAGGTACCAATACACTGTATGCACTATAAAACTCTCTGACCCAGCTTGGCATATAAGAACCATGTGATTTTGTGAAAACTTGAAATTTGTGATATTTTAGGCACTCAATTATCTCACGATACCTATCAATCACCCTATTTATGGACAACTATGTTTCTTCAATCATTGTTCTTAGTCCATCAGACTTTAATCTATTCGATGATCTAGGCGGGGGGATTGTACTGGAGGTGCTAGTATTATTGCCTATTCTAGAGCTGGAGGAGTCCAAGCAGTGGATCAAGGGTTTTTGATCCGCGATGGGCCATGAAGCTATTTGGATCGTAGCTTATTCATCCGTGCCTTTATCAGTTCATCTTCATCTGAGCTCATACTTTCACTATCGTATGTTGTTGTGTCATTGGTGTAAAAACCAATGCTATCAGAGCTTGCATCTGATAGCTCAACGATTTTTTCGTTGACCTTGCCTCTTTTGCTCGCACCGGAAGGTTTCGGAACATTGCTTTTGGATGCAGCTGCATCATCGTTGATTGTTATCCCTTTTTTCTTGCTTTGAGTTCGCTTGTTGCTTCTTTTAACTTTGGGTCTGGCCATGTCTGCAGTCAATAAGAAGTAAGTTAGAAATAAGTAAATCAGTGGTGCAGACCTTTAGTGGTAGACAGATGCGCCGAACTCGTCGGTGAATTGCCAAATCTCTTTGGCGAGTCGGGTCGAGCTCGCCTACGATTTTTCCCTAATAGCTTTCACTAGTTGGCGATGAGAAAGTGCGAATCGTTGATTACTATCGGCAATCAAAGGTTTGTTCGCTAAAAGTTACAATGCAATGAAGATTCAGGAATGTAGACAGAGGGCGATCGAAGTCACTTCAGGCGAGCCACCTAGTTGTTTGACGAACCCGACCCAGTTCGCTAAACAACCTAATGTGCCTTCCTTCAATTCGAATTCGACCTCGCAAATTCCCAAAATACAATTAACAGTTGCAATAGTGAAGTTAAATTAAGACCTATGACATTCATTCACCCAGAGCTCAAATCATTTCATGCATAGGTAAAGAGGGATTTCAAAAATCGAGATCAATTAGGCATGATTCTCAAATGGAATTTGGCATTTAGACAAGATAGGTTTATCAAAGAGAGGCCTAGTACATGTCAACCCAACCAGTTTTAATTTAATAAGAGAACAAAATTTTAGTAGTTTCGGGAGTTGGGAGAAATCAACTTGTTATGCTGCTTGAACTGTGTTGAAATGCTAGGAAGCAATGTAATCCCACGCTTTAGCACTAATCGACAACTAAAGTACCAGGAGTGTAGAGATAATGAAACTTACTTACTAGGTGCGGTTTTCGAAAGTGGAAATTGAGTGAAGAATGAACATTTTTCCATTTTTTGAAACTATTGGTCTTTAAAAACTGACCAGTTGTTGCTCATTCGGTGATATTAGTATGTACCGCTGAATGATTCAGCGTTACGCCAAGCGATTTCCCTCGCCGCTGATTGTTACAGACTGTAGCTTGGATCTTGAGTCTGCCGGCGATCTAGATCGAAGTCGCCGAATGGGACTATCAATTACCAATCCACATTTTTCATTCATTTTCTACGTTTTCTCCTGCGAAATTAATACACCATTATTTCTAGAATAAAACTAAAGCTCGTAAAGGTTTTGGGTTGCTTCCCAAACAGCGCCTTAGTTAACGTCGTGGCACGACGCAGGTCGATGCTCACACCGACCTTTTGGTGTTACACCTAGTGTAGCTAGGTGATCCCGCTTGCTCATACGGATGAAGCTGAGGTTGTGCAAGATTCAAGAGATTTTTGATTGGCTGAATAGACCTAGAATGAGAGCCATTCATCTGATTCAGCGTTTCGATATTTTCTCTAATTTCCTCTAGTACTTTGTCTTGCTCATTCAACTTTTGGAGGATGGTTAACAATGTATCGTTGATACGTCTGTTTTCAATGTCCATGCATCTTCCCTGATCCGTAGATGATGGGTGCTTGCTCTTTCCTTTGGACATCAAATCCAGTTCTTCGACCTTTTGGGTCAAGCTATTCATCTGACCTAACAAAATGGTCAATTGCTGGTCCTTCTCTCCATCCTTGTTGGTTTTAGCTACAATGCGAAGGAATTTGGCTGCGGTCTCATAGGGGTATTTCTCACGTCCACATGGCATGAGTTGGTTCATTATTTCTCTATTTTCGGAACTTAGACCTCTGTAGAAGCATTCCAGTAGGATGAAATCGGGTATTTCATAAGTTGGGCAGTGTATCAATAGTGTTTTAAACAGCAGCCAAAACTCATGAAAGGGTTCTCCTCTGAGATGCTTGAAATTTAGGATGTGATCCCTGAGCCTCATCATCTCTGCTGGAAGAGGCTCCATTGGTCCACCTTTTGTATCATGTATACTCATTATACTGCCTCAACACACAACCAACTAAACAAAACTAAAAATTAGGTGAGTACACTACTGCTAACAAGAATAACAATTATATTAGACTAAAAATTCTCAAATAACACCACTCCCCAGCAGCGGCGCCATTTTGATGCTCATCGTGACCAACGACACTATACTTCGATATTAGTGTCTACGATCGTCAATAATATAGTAACCCAATCGAGGGTTGAGGTCGTGTCCCAAGGGAGAGGTTTTGAGAATTAATAACGAATTAGAATTCCATTCAAGTTAGTCGTAGTTAAAGACATTTGCGATAAAAGACATAGTAAATTAAAAATAGGTGACACAAAACTGTCAAATATCAAAGGGGGTTTTGTAACAAGTGCTCAAATAGCAAAATAAACAAGAAAATCAAGTATGGGGAAAGGTTCTTGGGATGTGACCGCAATACAAGTTGAGATAAATTGCTGGGTACATGCTTTCAATAGGAAATTTGCAAGATAATAGTGACTAGGCTAAGCTTTAATGGAAATAAGTTCCATCTCGGGCAACTTACTCCGTTTCTAATGTGTTCCTCTCGGACACCCATTTGCCGCATGAAGACCAGCCTACGCCTTACCCAACTCACTCTCTCGAGCTGAGTGTTAGCATATGAGACTAGGGCTCACCCTCTCGGGCTGAACCTCATGTCGACCAACTCCTTAGGCCATCAGTCTAGTGGTTTTGGTTTCGCGACCTCCCTCTCGGGCAAGCCGAAAAAACATGGGTGGCTTTGTATTTGCAACTACAAACCCTTTAGATTAAACCACAACCACTAGGTGAAATCACCATTAACATACATCTAACCTATCAACAAGCAAGACCCAACAAGAATATAAACTCATATTTGCTAAATCACACCCCAAGAATGGGGGTTTTTAGTCACACATCAAGAAATAAGAAATTATACCTAACATGATAATGAAATCAACTGGGTATAAGAAATTAAACCATGAATTAAGCAAAGGAAAGTGAATAGAGAAGACTCGCTTCCAACTTGGGGAAGAAAAACTCTTTTCTTCAAGTCTCCACAAAACCCTCTCCAAGCTTGAGAGAAAAATACTATAGACTAATAATAATTTTTACTCTAAAAATGTTCCACACTTAAGACTACAATTCTAACTAGTATTTATAGTATTCACAGATTGTGCTGCGGAGGATTGTTCGGCGACATTAGTTGAGATCGCCGATGAACTTGGCGATCCACATTTTGGTCAGCTCATCACCTTTGGTGTCTTGTCTTTAGCGTCCTCGTATTCTGGATCATTGGGCGGTACAGTGCTTCTTCGCGAAACTAATCGATGACTCGCCGACTGCTCCTTTCCTCGCCTTTTGATCCACTTCCTTCAAGGTTTCGTGTACTGGAACGAAGGGCGGTTCATGTCGTTTCAGTGAATCACCAAGTTGAACTCGGCGATCAGCAGGATTCCATTTCTTGTTCTTTTCAGCCCTATTTTCTCAATTTTGCGCCTAAGTGTCCATGCTTCCACTAAAACTTTAAATACCTGAAACTTCAGCATTTTAATCAGATATTGAGATAAAACATGCATTCAAGGACACTATTTCTATTAAAATAAAGCCCTAAATGAGTCCAATTTTTGGACTCATCAAACCCTAATCTAAATTAATGAATGTGATCATTGTGGGTTTATGCAATTAGAGGCAAAGTTGAAGGTTCAAAAGTGATCTTCCTAAATCAATGTCTTGAATACTAATTGATCATAGTTAGTGATCATTCTGGGTTTATGCCATTAGAGGAAAAGCTGAAGGTTCAAAAGTGATCTTCCTAAATCAATGTCTTGAATACTAATTGATCATAGTTAGGATCATCTAATGATGAATTGAACTAGACTTGATTGAATAGGAAGGATTTTGACCTGTGAAGTTAGAATTGAACCTTTATGATCAAGTATGACTAGAATCACCTTCAAATGAACAATGTGATTGAATAGCATGTAATTTAGACATGGATCATGATAGAATGAAGTTAATCTTGAAAGTATAGCTTTTAGCCATCATTGTTAGGGCTTTGTGGGTGAAGTCAATATGATGTGATCTTGTGGTGTATTCTCTTTCTCTTATACACTTAGACATGAATATGCTAGGAGATTCAAGTTCTCTCACATAGAAGGATTCTATATTGACTTAATAACCTCAAATGAATCAAACCATGTTAGATTAGAATAGCTTGAAGTTGTGATGTATGATCCCTTCTTGTGTAGCTTGACTTGGTAAGATAAGACCAAGATAGGATAGCTTGGGATGGAAGATTTACACTCTCCTAAGGATAGCTTGTCTTAGCATTGTAGGATGCATGTCAAGGGTAGCATGAGTTAGTCATGGTAGCCTAGGATTGAGGATTTATACTCTCCTATGGGTAGCTTGAAGTAGCATTGTTAAGATGTATTCATGGTAGCTTGACTTGGTTTGGCCAAGACCATTTGATGGTAGCTTTAGGATCGAGGACTTATACTATCCTAAGGGTAGCTTAGGATTGATGATCCATACTCTCCTAAGGGTATCTTGACTTTGAATTGTAAGATGCATTTCATAAAAAGCTTGAGTAAGGTTAGTCATGGTAGCTTGGGATTAAGGACTCATACTCTACTAAGGATAGCTTAGGGTTGAGAAACATACTCCCTTATAGATATCTTGCATTTGTATTCTAGTACACTTGTAAGGGTAGCATAACTTAGTTGGTTTAGGACTATTTCATAGTATCTAGGATAGGACACTTGTACCTTTCCTAGAGTAGCTTGGACTTGCATATTAGTGTGTCTTCCAAGGTAGTTATCTTAGCTTAACCTAGTTATGTTAGTAACATGATAGCATGGTCTAGCCTATTAGAGGGTTATTCCTTGGTAGCCTTGAATTGAGAAATAGAGTTCATTCATGGGTTATGACTTGCCTGGTACTAAATAGAGAAGTACCTTATATGAAAAGAGGCAAATAGAATAGAGGGACTAGACCCCAACTAGTGAACATTCATGGTAGTCTAAAGAAGTACTTAGTGTGCGAAGTAGTATGGGATGCTATCCATACATTGCACAAGTATAACTTGAGGCTAGTTGTGAAGGGTTCCCTTTTGTAGTAGGACTTAGCATGGGTTGTTGCCATAGTTTCCCTCCAAGGTATGATTGACTAAGGTGGTAGTTCCCTTGTCTATATGAAGTAAGCTTATAGTAAGGCCAAAAGGAGGGTGAATATGACTTAGATGATTTCAAGGCTATGCTTAGTGTGAAGGGTAGAATGGGATTCCTTTCATGCATTGCACAAGTGTGTCTTTTGGTTCCTTAGAAGTATGGTGTCCTTATGGTAGAAAGACTTATGACTTAACCATGCATGTAGACTATGATTAAGATGACTAAAAAGGGATACTTGGCTTGGGTGGTATTATGGGATGCTATTCTTGCTTTGCACTTGTATACTTTTGAGGTTACTTGAGAATGGTGCGATTATGGTAATGATGACTAAGAGTCAATTATTCTTACATGATTATGACTTATCTCCTATGCTCATTAACTACGTCTTATGTTTATATGATGCTTATGTTGGAGAGCATGATGTGACTATGATGATTATGCTATGAATATGTTATTATCTCTTATGCTTATGTCTTATGTTGACTAGCCATTTGAGATGCTCTTATGATGTTGTGCTAGATTTCATACTTGGTACATTTTGTACTAACGCATATTGCCTACATTCTAACCAAATGTAGGGTCTTGGAGATTTGAGTTGCTTTGGAGGCTAGGTTTCAAGGATCTAGAAGAGTTGAAGATCTTGGTGAGTCCTCATAGCTTCGAGGACAACATCCACTTTACCTTTATGTCATTTCATTATGTTTATTGACTCTGTATGGGCTGTGTCCTAAAGACTTTTATTCATGAGCTTAAATAGATTAGATGGTTTAAGACAAAGGTTTCAGTAAGGCTTCCGCTTGTTGCTTTTATTAAATATGATTTCGATTGTAAAAGTTATAAATTTTTCCTTATTTTCAATTATATTACCTATGTTATGATGCAAAGGGCTTGTATTATATCCATTCGAGGTCGTGTACGCTGTGTTAGTTTAGGGGTACCCCTGGGTCGTGACAGTTATCGCCTTCTTCGGCGATTCGCTGAATGGACCTGATGCTCTCCAATCTGCACTTTTTGAACACTTTTCACACTTCCACCAACACAATCAACAAACCATTATTTTATCAAAACAAAATAAATCAATAAGGGGTCTTGGGTTGCCTCCCAAGTAGCGCCTTAGTTAACGTCGCGACACGACGCAAGTCCACCTTCAAACCTCATTTTTGGGGTTAGCGAAAGTATCACTAGGCAAACCCCCCTACTGTCTCGGGTTGAGATGAGACGATATATGACCCATTTGGGTCTCCAACTGCTTGATCAACACTGAATAGGAGGTGACGGTCTGGCTAAGGGTAGACACATCTTCTTTAATTTCCTTTAAAATCTTGTCTGACCCTTCAACTTTATTTAGGATACGAGAGACCATATCCTCAGACTGACCTCCTTTTGAATCTTTGGGCTTTTGGCGCTTGTGGGGAGGCACATACCTATCCTTCTCCCCATCCTTCCAATTCAGATTACGGTCCCTCCATTCACGATCTCGATCTTTCCAACCTTCATCCCAGGCCCAACCTTGGTTACCACCCTGCCTCGGGTATTTTGAACGATAGCCACCGCCTTGGTTGGCTAGGAAATTTACCTCTACATTATACAAGGCTTCAAAATTGGACTCATCCAGATTAGCACACCGAACACCCACGACATTGACACTTCGAGCACCAGCTCCCATGACATTTTTAGACAAAATGTCAAGTTCTGTCATGATCTTGGCCATGTTTTGGTCCCTCTCTTTGTCCTTCTCCATTTGTTCCTTAGTTAACTTGAACGTGAGAGGGGAGACCTAGTCTTCACGGGTATACCACACCCTGTTTATGGTGGCCATGCCATCCAAGAGTTGAGCAGCTATCACATAAGGTTACTGCATCAAACCTCCCGGAGAGAGTTGGTCAGCAACACCCTTATTTACCGAATCCAGACTCTGGTAAAAATACTTCAGCAACACATTGATTGGGCATTGAAGCACCAACGTTTTGAATCGCAGCCAAGTTTCATGGATAGGCTCACCTTCTAGACGCTTGAAGCTTTGAATGTTGTCTCGAAAAGTCATCATCTTCGAGGGAGGGAAAAATCGCACTTGAAATTAGGTGACCAACTCCTCCCACTAAGTGATTAATTCACGTGACAATTCAGCCAGCCACTTGCATGCCTCACCAATCACAATAATGGGAACAACCTCAACCGGACCGATTCTTGGGAGATATTCTTGAAGGAGAATGGTCCGCATACATCCACAAAGTTTCTAATGTGCTCATGTCGATCCTCATGAGCCAAACCACTGAAAAGCCCTGTTAGTTGCAAGAGTTGCAACATAGTACTCATGATGTGGAACACCGCATTCCCTTCGGCTAGAGGCAAGCGAATGGCACCAATACCTCCAATGAGATGGGTGTCATTAGCATGAGGCTCTTTGACATCGTTGAGGTTTCCAATGTCATCTTGATGGCCTACTTGGCTGCCATTGTTGCCATTTACGCTCATACTTCCTATTTTCTACACAATCAGGCAAAACAAAACTAAAAATTAAGTAAGTAGAACTATCACTAGCAAGACCAAAATTCAACTTAACTAAAAAATTTCAACTAACACGACTCCCCAGCAGCGGTGCCATTGTGATTTCACGTATCAGGACACTACTTCCAGTTCAAGTGCCAACGATCGTGAGTAATAATATAACCTAACAAAATGGGTTGGGGTTGAGTCCCAAGGGAGCAGTTAGTAGTCGAGAATCAAGTAGAAAAGTAAAATTATGTTCTAATCAATCTAGCTATAAATATTTACGAATAAAAGCATACTAAATTAAAAAGTGACATGAATGTCAATTACCAATGGGGAGTTTTGTATTCAACTAATAAACAAAAATAGTAAAAATGTAAAGATGCGAAATCAGGAGACGGGATTCTTGGGATGTGATAGGAATATGGGCTAAAATATACAACCGGGTAAATGCTATTGATAGTAACTCACTGAAAATTTGTAACTAGGCTAGACTTTAGTGGGGGTAAATTTTCTCTCGAACAAATTACCACCAATCGAATCGGTTTCTCTCGAACACCGATAAGCGGCAATGAAGCACAACCTTCACCTTAGTCCATTCACTTTCCCGAGCTGAATGTGTGGGAGAGGGTTTAGGATTCACTCTCTCGAGCTGAACCCATGACAACCCAATAACCATAGACTATCGATTTAGTAGTTTTGGTTTTAAAATGTCTCTCTCGAGAAAGTAAAAAACACGAAGATAAAATTGTATTTGCAACTACAACCCCATTTAATTCAAACAAAAATACTGAACGAAATCACCTCAAAACAATGAATAAACAATCAATAAGCAATACCCAACAGTAAATTCAACCCATATTCACAAAATCACACCCCAAGAATTGGTATTTTATCTAGACATAGTAAAGAGATAGAAATCGATACCAAAAAGTGTTTCCATCTAATGGGTACGATAAATATTGTCTTACACATGTCAAGGATGAAGAATCTTCAATACCCACTTCCAATTGCTTAAAAAATGGAAATCTTCAACTCTTCAAAACTAAGAAAAATATTCTCCAAAAACTAAGTCCTAAAAGATGAAAGTTCTAAAACAGAGCTCTAAAATGTAAAACTTGATACTAAACTAAATATTCAAACAAGTATTTATAGTTGTCAAAAATTGTGCTGCGAAGGATCACTCGGTGCAGTTAGTCGGGATCGTCGATCCACTCGGTGATCCGCCCTTTGTTTTGGTTCATCACTTTTCTCCATTGTCCTTCATCAACTTCAAGTTCTGTAACATTGGGCGATATGGCACTACCTCACGGAACCGTTCGGCGACTAGCCGACTGCTCCTTTCTATCATCTATTTGATTTTGTCCTTTAGGGCTTGGCACACTGGAACATTGGGCGAGACCAAGGCCATTTGGCGACTCGCCCAATGGCTTTCGTGATTCTCTGGCCTTCTTTTCTTCGTTCTTTCAGCTGCCTTATTTCTTTTTGCTCCGTAGTCTCCATGCTTTGTCTCTAACTGCAAATACCTAAAACTCAAGGATTTTTATCAGTTATTGAGACAAAATATGTATTTGAGGACACTAAATCTATCAAAATAAACTCCTAAAAGAGTCCAAATTGTGGACTCATCAAGCCTATAGCCATTTTGGATGGGTAGGTAAAAAAGATTAGGAACAAAAATATTGTTTAATCGAAAGTGCAATGGAAGCACTATATAGTTGGTGAGGTGACTTAGTAGACAGACTAATATGCATGCTAGATATCTTTAAATATTTTAGGCTCCAAGTACTTTCTTTTGCTTTATGATTGACGATGAACATGGTTTTAGTTTAGAAATTTAAGATAAAAACTTGGTCTTTTGAGTGACAAATGACAAGGTTTTAGAAGAACTTGAGTTCTAAAATAAAATGGTGATTGTGAACTATTTTTAATTCCTTTTTCAAAATAATTTTCACCAATGTGTTCCAAATTCATTCGATAACATTTTTGAAGTAAAGATTATTTTATTCAAACCTCAATTTGGAATTGGGGTTTTGAGTTGTTTTGACCCATTTTTTACAAGGGAAAAGGGTCAAAAATACCTTTCATCTTTGTTTTATTTGTTGAGTATACCTCTACCATTAAAATAAAGTTATTCATATTCTCACCATCACTAATTTCACCATTTATATCCCTCAATTGATGGAAATCCCCAAATTAACTCAAATTAAATTGAATATTTAAAAAAGACCCATTCCTTATTTTAAACCCATGCCCCATAGTATAACCCATATAACTCATTCCTCTTTTACCCATTATTTCAAATTTTTCCATATGACTCATTCCCCTTTACCCATTAACTTTTACAAAATTGTTCTTTATTTCCCTTACCCATTTGATGTGACTGATTGGATAATACAACACCGTGGTAGGGATATCTATTTACTTAATCATAATGGACAAGAGGCAACTGATGCATTCATTGCTTTTCATCCAGGCACTGCTTGGAAACATCTTGATAGCCACTTTACTGGTTATTATTTAGAAGATTCTTAGGTTTCTGAGGTATCAAGGAATTATAGAAAGCTTTGTGTTGACTTTGCTAAAGCTGGATTGTTTAAGAAAAAGGGTCATGGGGTTATGTATTTATTCTATTTTATTGGGTTTTTGCTTTTCTTGACATTCTAGCTGTAATTTTTAGTGATAATTTCTTGATTCATATGCTTTTTGGAAAATTGTTGGGGTTAACTTGGATGCAGATTTCCTACTTGGGTCATGACTCTGGTCTTTACTTGATTATGACAAATAAGGGGTACAACAAAATGATACACATTATGTCAGAGAAACGACTTTCTGGGATTCACATTACTTGGTGGAAATGGACTCATAATGCTCATCATGTGGCTTGTAATAGCTTGGATTATGATCCTGATCTTCAACATTTGCCAGTTTTTGCAGTATCTTCAAGTCTGTTTAAGTCATTGAATTATACCTTCTATGGAAGAGACTTAACGTTCGATTCCTTGGAAACATTCTTTGTCAGTTATCAACATTTTACGTTTTATCTAATCTTTTGTGTTTCCAGGGTGAATTTGTTTGTACAGTCGTTGTTGTTGTTGTTCTTTAGAAGGAAAGTGCCTGATAGACTTTTGAACATATTGGGAAATGAAGAACAAATGTGAAGAAGTTAATGGGTAAAGGGGAATGGGTTATATGGAAAATTTGAAAGAATGTGTAAAAGGGGAATGGGTTATACGGGTTATACTATGGGGCATTGGATTTAAAATGGGAAATTGATCTTTTTTTTAAAATTTGGGTTAATTTGAGTCAATTTAGGGATTTCCGTCAATGCAGGGTATAAATGGTGAAATTAATGACGGCGAGGGTATAAATAACTTTGTTTTAGCGGTAGGGGTATTATTAACTAATAAAACAAAATTGAGGGGTATTTTTGACCCTTTTCCCTTTTTAAAATGTATTATTTAGTTGTTGTTATTTCTAGAATCCTATTGTGATTACTTGATTGAACTAGATTGTGTGGCATTGTACATTGTTCAGAAAGGGAAGACTCGAGTCTTGGATTGACTTTTGATTTAATTGAGGGAAGTGATCTTCTAAGCCCTATAAAACTTGTAGAATCTTGTATTTCCGTTCATTGTGTATTGATTGATAAAAAGCCTTGATTGCATGGTTGTGGACTTGAATTACTTGATTTGATGTCTCTTTCTTATGGTGTAAAATTACTCATTTGAATCTATTGTTGTGCAACGTAATGAGACATGTGATGATTATACCAAAGGAAAATGGTTTTGATAGGTGATATTATATAAAACCTAAGGAAAATGGTTTTGACATGTGATATTATATAAAACCGAAGGAAAATGATTCCGTCTAGTGATATTGTACCGAAGGAAAATTGTTCTAGAAAGTGATATTGTGCCAAAGGAAAATGGTTTACTTGATACTTGTTGGTTGTTGAACTATGACTGTTAAAATGCAATTGCTAAGCCTTGTGATTTATATATTTTAAAACTGTTCGATTTGACTGATTTATATGTAGGTTGTGGTTTGATGAAGTTCAGTTGGATGAAAGGATTAGTCATATTCTAGCTTAATTTTTTCTTTTTTAGTAGGTTACTTGATGAGTACCGTGTTGTTTGGTACTTACTCATTGCTTCTACACTTGTGTAGGTTCCTGGTATAGATCCATGTGATTGCTTTTCTTCTATTTTTGAGGCTTTTGAAAGACATTTAGAGGCAGCTGCTTGTCATCCCAACAAACCCTCTTGTTCCTTATTTTGTGCTTTGTTCTATTCTAGAGACAAATACATTGAAGCTTGTACTTATCTTTCAATTTTGTATAGTGGCATGTACACATCACAGTAAAGTTTTGGGGTTGTGAGTATGAAAATCAGAGAGTTAACTTATATGTTTCAAATGAGTATAAAGGGAACTAAGTATTCTCAAGTGTAATAGTTTTACATTTAAAACGAGAGAAACACTGATTTCTAAATGAGTTTATGAAGAGTCTTGAGCATCACCTCTTTTAAGAGGATCTTTTGAGCAATTATCTCAAATTGAGGAAGACTTATATTTTAAAAACATATGAGCATGAGTTATATACATTAGTGGGAGTAGTATTGAGCACCGATATGGGGATGAGTTCAGAAAATAAAATATCCTCATAAACCATGTATGCCAACATGGGTATAGGGTCATACTTTTTAGATGATTCTTTATTGATTTTAAGCATACCTTAGTGGATCCACTTAGTTAAGGTGTTCTATACCCCCATCAAGGTATAGGAAGGTTTTGGTAGCGTGAGTGAGACGATATATCATCACGAAGGTCATATTGATGGTTGCTGGTTAGAGAATCTCCCAAATAAGAGTAAAGAGTTTATTTATTGTATTTTTATACATATTGAGTTGATATCTATTGTTATAAAAAATTTATACATTTCATTCTTTGACCATTGCTTTTATAATGAGTTGAGTTGAGTTAAGGCGAGTATGTCTTCCCTTTCTATCAGTTCAACTATATCTACATATGTTTCAGTTTTTCTCCTTTAGTGTTCCAACATTCAATGTACTGATGTCATTCGGCCTTCATCTTTGGATGATGCAAATACAGGTGGTCAGGGTCATTAGCAGGCGCTCCATTTATCCCATTGCATTCCAGATAGCTTTGGTGAGCCTCCTTGCTTTATGGAGGGCTTCAAATTATGGGTTTTTTCTTTTTAGGTTGTCGGGTGTCTTTTCCCGACATCCATCATATTATTTAGAGGCTTCATTGAAATTAGTAGTTACGGAGTTTTTTTCCCATTTCCCTTGTTGATGTTTTAAAGACTTAGAGTTGAATAGTTATGTTTATATGAGTATTTCGGACAATTTGAGTTAAAATTCTTCATTAATGAGATCTCATGAGTTAATAACTAAATTTGAGTTCCTATGTTGTTGAGTAAGTCTTTTACTAAGTATTGAGACAAGACAAGGGTTTCCTTGGGAACAAGCGATGGTTCTCGAATAACACAGAGTTCAAGAGTCCTAGGGTGTCTATTAAGCCGTGTCTTTAGAGTCATTGTTATCGATGTGAAGAAATTCATCTATAATTAGGAGGGTACAACATTTAGGAAACATTTTACTTCTTCTTACCATTTTTTGTGCGATAGAGTTCAACTATATAAAAGTTTCTTCTGATTCGTGCTTGCTTGTATCTTTTCATATCATGCCTCCAAAAAGAGTTGTTCGAGGACGTCCTATAAGGAGAAATGTTTTTCCTCAAGATCAAGAGGTACACAATGCACCAGAAGTGCAACCCCCTCAGGGAGAAGTCACAAAAGTTGAGTTCAAGGATGCTCTAAGGATGTTGACTAAATTTGTGGCCAATCAAGTCGGTCAACAAAGAGTTGTTCGTCAGGATGTGGTTGATACATCCAAGATCCGGCAGATCTTGAGAATGAGTCCTCCAGAATTCATAGGGTCAAATGTCACTGAGGATTCCGAGAACTTTGTGGAGTTTGAAGTGATGTGAATTATTAATGCTGAGCGTGTACATTTAGCTGAATACCAATTAAAGGGTGTTGCTATGATTTGGTAGGATCAGTGGAAGAAAAGCAGGGCTGAAGAAGCACAACTTTTTAGTTGGCTGGTGTTTGAAGGTTCCTTCTTGGGGCGCTTCTTTCCCCGCAAACTAAGGGAAGCGTAGGTAAGAGAATTTCTAAATCTTAAACATGTATCCATGACTGTGAATGAGTACATCCTCAAGTTCACTCACTTGTCCCATTATGCTCATGATATGGTGGCTGATATGAAAAGCAAGATAAGTCTATTTATGCGTGGACTATCCCTCTTGTCAAGAAAAGAAGGTAAGGCTTCTATGTTTATAGGGGAAATGGACATAGAATGGCATATGATCCATCTGCAACAGGTTAAGAAAGATAGGCAGAAATATATGGAAGAGTTCCGTAACAAGAGGGCTAAGACAATCGCTAATGAGTACGGACAGCAGATGACCGGAATGTAAATTTCTCATCGTACCAACAAAGGCAACTAAGTCTGCACAATCATCTGCTAGTGCACCTACACTAAATAACAGAGGTGAGTTTAGGGATCAGAATTCACAGAACATCAGGGCATGACCTACTCAATCTCAGGGTAGTGTGGCACAATGAACCAACTGGACTCCTACATGTGCTAAGTGTGGTAAAAACTACCCAAGAGCATGTCGTGATGGCTCCAATGTCTGCTTCAAGTGTGGTCAGACATGTCACTTCATGAGAGAGTGCCATAATAACAAGCATGGTAATGGTAATGAGGGCAATATACCACAATCTTTTTTAGCGGCTCTGGCAGATAGAGCTGCACCTAGAGGAGCTACTTCAGGGATAAGTGGAGGAGCAAACCATCTATATGGTATCACCAGACGACAAAAGCAGTAGAATTCACCAAATGTTCTCACTGGTATGATCAAAATCTTTACTTTTGATGTGTATGCATTACTTGATCCAAGTGCGAGTCTATTTTTTGTGAATATGTATATTGCTATTAGGTTTGATATTTTTCCAGAATGACTTCTTGAGCCCTTCAATGTTTCTACATGTTCTAAGTATGGTAGAAACCACCCAAGAGCGTGTCGTGATGGCTCCAATGTCTGCTTCAAGTGTTGTCAGACATGTCACTTCATGAGAGAGTTCCCTAATAATATGCATAGTAACAGTAATGGGGGCAATAGACCACAATCTTCTTCACCGGCTCCGGCACATAGAGCTGCACCTAGAGGAGCTACTTCAGGGATAAGTGGAGGAGCAAACCATCTGTATGCTATCACCAGATGACAAAAGTAGGCTAATTCACCAAATTTTCTCACTCCTATGATCAAAATCTTTACTTTTGATATATGTGCATTACTTGATCCAACTTTGAGTCTATCTTTTGTGAATATGTATATTGCTATTAGGTTTGATATTCTTCCCAAATGACTTCTTGATCCCTTCAGTGTTTCTACACCCGTTGGTGAGTCTATGCTAGCTGAGATAGTTATCGTGATTGTGTCATCTTTGTCAATCACAAAGACACCATGGCTGACTTAGTTGAGCTAGACATGGTGAAATTTCATATTATTCTATGTATGGACTGGCTTCATGCCTGCTATGCCTCAGTTGATTGTAGAACTCGAGTAGTCAAGCTTTTGTTTCCTAATGAGCATGTTATAGCGTGGAGGACTAGTTCAACAGTGCCTAAGGGTCGTTTCATTTCGTACCATAAGGCTAGAAAGCTAGTCTCTAAGGGGGCCACCTATCACTTAGTCCGATTTAATGACTCAGTGTTGAGACATCGCTGATTCAATCGGTTCCAGTTGTGAGTGATTTTCCAGAGGTCTTTGCAGATGATCTTCCTTGAGTCCCACCTGAGAGGGAAACATACTTCGGTATAGAAATTCTTCCTAATACTCAACCTATGTCTGTTCTACTATATAGAATGGCTCTAGCCGTGTTAAAAGACCAGTTGAAGATCTACTTAATGAAGGTTTTATTTGACCTAGTGTCTCACGTTTGGGCGCATCGGTCTTATTTTTAAGCAAGAAATATGATTCTCTTAGGGTATGTATTTATTACCGCTAGTTGAAACAGATCACTATAATAATAAATATCCTATTCCCAGAATTGATGATATTTTAGACTAACTTCAAAGTGCCACCTGCTTTTCTAAGATAGACCTTAGATCTTGCTATCATTAGTTGAGAGTAAGGGAAAGTCACATCCCTAAGACAACATTCAGGAACCATTATGGTGATTATGAGTTTCTTGTTATGTCTTTTTGTTCGACTAATTCTCCTACAACTTTCATGGACCTTATGAACAGAGTATTTAAGCCATATCTTGACATGTTTGTTATCGTGTTTATTGATGACATTATGATCTATTCGAGGAGTGAGGAGGATATTTCTAGCCATCTCAGGGTAGTCCTCCAAACTCTCAAAGATACGAAGTGGTATGACAAATTTTCTAAGTGTTAGTGTTATCTTGAGTCTATGGTGTTCTTAGGCCACATTGTTTCCGGTGAAGAGATTCGAGTTGATAGTCAGAAGATTGAAGCAGTGTAGAACTGGCCCAGACCCATATCTCTAACTGATATAAAGAGTTTCTTGGGATTGTCTTGTTATTATAGATGGTTTGTTGAGGGGTTTTAATCCCCATTGACAAAGTTGACTCAGAAGACAATAAAGTTTCAATGGTCTAAAGCTTGTGAGAAAAGCTTTTAGGAATTCAAAACCCAGTTATCTACCGCAGTTAGTGTTGACCCTACCAGAGGTTACGAAAGGCTTTGTTGTGTATTGTGATGCATCCAGAGTTGGGCTTGGTTGTGTTTTAATGCAGAACGGTATGGTCAGAGCCTATTCCTCCATACAACTTAAGGTTCACGAGAAGAATTACCCAACTCATGATCTTGAGTGTGCTGTTGTAGAATTTTCTTTGAAAATATGGCATCACTATCTCTATGTTGTACATGTGGTTGTGTTCACCGATCATAAGAGTCTTCAGTATGTTTTCAGCCAGAATGAGCTTAATATCAGACAAAGGAGGTGGTTAGAGTTACTCAAGGACAACGACATTAGTATCCTTGTAACACCCCGGATCCCAAAGTTTGTAAATAACACTTTTGGAAAGTTGTAGGTGCCAACGCACGAGGGCCACCCACAGCCCGTGGATGGGACCACGAACCATATGCATGGTCCATGGATGGAACTGCCTTAGTATGTCACGAAGGTCAGAACCACGACCTGACTAACGGACCGTTGGTCAAACCATTGTCCGTGGTTGGGGGCCCATAGTTCGTTGACCAAAATTCACTTTCTAATCTCAGTTGACGGTCATGCAGGATGGACCGTCGGTCAGTCCACGGTCCATAGACTAGGGTCCGTGGGTGGTGAATTGCTAGTTATGTTGAGGGGCAGTTGGGTCTTTTCCTAGTTATTTTATCTTTATACTACATCGTTTTACCCTTCACTAAGACCCCTATATAGGTATTTTAACCCCCAAATTTCCCAATAGAAATCATTCTCTCAAATTCACCAAAAGAAATTGGGTTCTTTCTCTCCAACATATTTCTCTCTCTAGAACTTGAAGAAGAAGAAAGGGTTCAAGCTAGGATCAAGGTCAAGTCACCATTCCTCGAGCAATTGTCGACTTTTGATAGTAATGTATGATAGTTTTCATCCATGTATTCCCTCCATTCATGGAGTTCCTAAATTTCTCTATTTTTAAAGTTAGAAATCCCTAAATTGAGGTAGGGTTTTCTTCAATTCTCATGGGTTCTCTTGATTATTGATTTGAATGATTGGTTATGATCTCTTATGAATGAATTGATGAAATACAATGATTTTATGACGATTTCCCCTATGAACCCATGCAACCCCATGTTTTCAAGTTATGATCATGTGATATGGGATTTTGATTCTTAAAGGAGATGTTTTATGAAATTAAGCATGTATTACTAGAATTACAAGAATTTATGATGAAATACATATCTAACCAATGTTTTCTAAATGTTGATGATTGAAAATTGGTGTTGAACCTTGATAGGTAAATTATGGAATTATGTTTGTTCTTATGAAATATATGCATAAGTTTTAAGGATGCTTTGAGAGTATATCAATGATGATTTTGTTGTTGTGTTGTTGAAAGGATTTCTCATGAAACACATAAAAGTATGATGTGAAAGGTTTTCTCAAATAATAAAGGGTTCCAAGGTTAAAGGTCTTCTCACCTAATTGAATCAAAGATTTAGAGCTATCCTAATGAAACTTAGCTTGGATTGGTTAATGTATGAAACCTTTACATGGATTATGACTTACCTTTGATAGGCACGATGACGTGCCTTTCAATGGATAATAAGAACAAGTAAGAAATGACTATTCTATGGGATTTATGCTTAGCACCAAGAGGATATTGAGATGGATGCTCTCCTATTAGTAGAGGCTGTGTTTCTAGAAGCCGTCTCCTTATCCATAACCTATGTGCCCCCAGAGTATGATTGTCTAGATAGACATTAGCTAGTGGATCCACCTAAGCTAGAAGTTCACGGTCCTTGCCTTGGCAAGTAGGGCAACCCTTTTCGGTATAGGAGACACCAAGGGATCATGTTATAGCTCACATGGTCTCTATGTCGGTTAAGGCTAATTCCCACATTAATAATTAACTAAGGTTACTTCAAGAAGTATCTCATATGTGTATGATGTTAGCTTGCATTAACCATGTTTTATGACTTTACGTTTTCTAACCCTTTTATATCATGTTTTAGCTTGGTCAATTGCATGTCGTGAAATGTCCTCTTTTAGCATACTTTAAATGTTTTATGCATAGTTATCATACTTGGTACATTGTTTTGTACTAACGCATACTCTAGCCTATATTACCCCAAAGTAGGGTCCGACAGTCAGGTTTCTCCGTTTCATGACTAGTAGTTGATTTGGAGATTTCTGAGCTTTGGTGAGTCCTCATGCTTCGAGAAAGAATTCTATTTTTTCAGTTTTCTTTCTTATTTTCAATTGTGGACATGATGTATGGGTATTGTATTATATGGCTATTGAAACATGGGTTTTAGACTTCCGCTTTTCTTTTATAAAACAATTGGACTTGAAATGTTATTTTACCTCTATTTTACTATTTCCTATGTTATGAATGTTAAGTGGCTTGTATAGGGTCCCTCAGGGTCCTATACGCCATCTTACATCTAGGGTGTACCCCTGGTCATGCCAATCCTCTATCACCCAAGTAAGACTAATGTTGTTGATGATGCTCTGAGCAGGTTTTCTATGGGAAGTACCACCCATGTTGAAGAAGGCAAGGAAAAATTGGCCAAATATATGCATAGACTTGCACGATTGGGAGTCAGGTGGCTAGATTACAAACAAGGTTGAGTGGTGGTGATGAATGGAGCTGAATCATTACTAGTGTCTTAGGTGAAGGAGAAACAAGACCATTAGCTTGTTTTACTTGAACTAAAAGCAAATGTTCATAAGCAGAAATTAATGGCTTTTGAACAAGGAGGAGATAGTGTATTGAGATATCAAGGTAGGTTGTGTGTACCAAGGGTTGATATACTCCAAGAGAGGATAATGAAAGAAGCTCATAGTTGTAGATATTCAATTTATCCCGATTCTACAAAGATATACTGTGACTTGAGAGTAGTCTACTGGTGCAGTGGTATGAAGAGGTGTATCACAAAGTTCGTTTCCAAGTGCAAGTCAAGGTAGAGCACCAAAAAGCCCGGGTGCGTGGCTCAGAATATAGATATCCCGAAATGGAAGTTGGAGATGATTAATATAGATTCCATTATTGGTTTACCGCGATCTCGCAGGAATTGTGATTTGATTTGGGTGATTGTAGATTAGATGACTAGATCATCTTATTTCTTGCCGGTAAAGACCATCAATTCAGCGCCAGGTTCTATATTCAAAAGATCAATCAACTTCATGGTGTTCCTATGTCTATCATTTCAGATAGAGGTGCACAATTCATCGCTCAGTTTTGGAAGTCTTTTCAGAAAGATTTGGGTTAGAAGGTAAATTTGAGTACTGCTTTTCATCCTCAGATTGATGGTCAAGAGGAGAGAACGATTCAGACTTTAAAAAATATGTTGAGGGCATGTGTGATCGATTTCAAAGGTAATTGGAATGATCACTTACCTCTCATAGAGTTTTCTTACAATTATATCTATCAATTTAGTTAACAAATGGCTCCTTATGAGGTTTTTTTATGGGAGATGTAGATCTCCTATTGGTTGGTTCGAGGTTGGTGAAGCTGAGTGGATAGGACCATATTTGGTTCATCAAGCCATGGAGAAAGTGAACATAATTCAGGAAATGTTAAGGACATCACAAAGTCGTGAGAAATCCTATACAGATGTTAGGAGAAAGGACTTAGAGCTTGAGGTGGCTGATTGGGTTTATTTGAAGGTTTCACCCATCAAGGGTAATATGAGATTTGGCAAGAAGGGAAAGCTTAGTCCCCGGTATATTGGTCTTTATAGGATATTAAAAAGAATTGGAAATGTAGCTTATAAGTTGGAGCTACCGTCAGAGTTAGCAGCAGTCCATCTAGTATTCCACATTTCAATGTTGAAGAAGTATATGGGTGATCCTTCACTTATTAAACCTACTGAGAATATCGGTATTAAGGAAAACCTATCTTATGAGGATGTACCCGTTCAGATTCTTGATCATCAGGTTCACAAGTTGAGGACCAAGGAGGTTGCACTAGTTAAGGTCTTATGGAGAAATCAATTTGTTGAGGAAGCTACTTGAGAGCCTAAGGAGGATATGAAGAAGAGATACCCACATCTCTTTGCTTCTGGAGAAAATCCAAACTAAGGTAATAACTATTTGTCAAGTATTATTCAAGTTGCAACATTAAGTGTATATTTTATTACTCACTGTGTGCCGGAATTGGTATAGTTGGATGTTTTCCACCCCTATTTTGCATCGTATGATCTCATTCGAGGACGAATGTTCCCAAGTTAGAGATATTGTAACACCTTCAATCGACCACCAATTTCCGCACATAAAGAATTAGGTGGCCCATGAGGTATCAAATCGAAGGGCTTTGAAGCATCTTTCCAACGCCGCCAAGTTTTCTAAATTCCAAGCTCCGATGAAGGAGTTATTCCCATTTGTGTGGAGCCTCTCTAATTAAGGCATTTCATCCATTTTAAAAAGGGATATTTTGGCCTTTTCCTTACCACCACTATGTCTAAGCATTATTCTCACCAATATAGGGGTCTAAACTGATTGACATCAGTTTTCATTTATTCTTAAACGTCTAGAAAGTTAGGGCAAGGTTCAAGAGGAGAAAATAGAAGGGTTCAAGAGTTCATCAAGAAATTTAGGGAAATCGCCAAGAACTTAGTTCTTTCGAGGTATGTACACTTTCATAGTGTTGGGTTTGTTCATCCTAACGCCAATTGTATAAAATTTTACCCTTGAATTTGTTCTTGAAGCTGATTTATTAAGTTCTTAATAAGTTTCTTGAGTTTTAGTTGACAATGGAGGTCTTTCATTTCTTGAGGTGAGGGTTTTGCAAATATGTTAAGTCACTAGATAGATTTTGTGTGGGTTTCATTGAAATTGTTCTGGGTTTATGAAATTTCTTCAAATTGGACCATGGAATTGCATTGGGTATGAATTCAATAGAGTTTGGGAGAAGAAGAGTTGATTGGACAAAAATATGTGCCAAGGTTCGCATCGTGGAGGGGTTTTAAAATTTCAGCCTTCAGATACTCAACCCATATCCGCGTCACGGAGAGGATACAAAGTCCTCTGTCTCGAAATTAAAATCGTAACTAAAAATTAAATCCTCCTCCACGTCGTCCCAATCCTTTTTAGTTCGAGTCATCGCTCTCTTCTTATTACTAACTATCTAAGCCTTCATTAATCATTGAGAGATCATATATCCTAATCATATCTCTTAAATTCACATTACAGATCAAAGTATAATAAAGAGGAAAGTTTCAAGAAAGTTCTTTTGAGTCATTTCGAGAAGTCTTTTGCAATCATATATAATTTTATTTAAGACTTGGGTAAATGAGTATGAAAATGAGGAGAGTTAACTTATATGTTTTAAATGAGTATAAAGGGAACTAAGTATTCCCAAGTGTAATACTTTTACATTTAAAATGAGAGAAACACTAATTTCTAAATGAGTTTAGGAGGAGTCTTGAGCATCACCTCTTTTAAGAGGATCTTTTGAGTAATTATCTCAAATTGATGGAAAGTTATGTTTTTAAAATATATGAGAATGAGTTATATATATTATTGGGAGTAGTATTGAGCACCGATATGGTGATGAGTTCAGACAACTAAAAATCTTCATAAACCATGTATGCCAACATGGGTAAAGGGTCCTACTTTTTAGATGATTCCTTATTTATTTTAAGCATACCTTAGTTTATCTACTTAGTTGAGGTGTTCTATACCCCAACAAGGTATAGAACAGTTCTGGACGCGTGGGCAAGACTTTGTATTATCAGGTAGCTCATAGTGATGGTTGTCGGTTAGAGAATCTCCCAAATAAGAGTTAAGAGTTTGTTCATAGTATTTTTATACATATTGAGTTGATATCTACTAATTTTAAAAGTTTTATACATTGCATTCTTTTTCCATTGCTTTTATAATGAGTTGAGTTGAGTTGAGGTGAGTATGTCTTCCCTTTCAATTAGTTCAACTATAATACATATGTTTCAATTTTTCCCCTTTCATGCTCGTACATTCAATATACTTATGTCATTCGATCTACATCTTTTCATAATGCAGATATATGTGTTCAGGGTCATTAATAGGCACTTCGTGATCCCCTTGCATTCCAGCTAGCTTTGGTGAGCCTCCTTGCTTTCCGAAGGGCTTCACATCATGGATTTTTTTCTTGTTAGGTTGTCGTTTGTCGTTTGTATTTTCCGACATCCATCGTGCTATTTAGAGGCTTCGTAGACAGTAGTAGTTAAGTCTTTTTCCCTTTTCCATTGTTGATGTTTTAAAGACTTTAAGTTGAATAGTTATGTTTATTTGAGTATTTCAGACGATTTGACTTAAAATACTTTATTAATGAGGTCTGATGAGTTAATAACAACATTTGAGTTCCTATGTTGCTGAGTAAGTCTTCCGCTGAGTATTGAGCTAGGCCAAGGGTTCGCTTCGGGAACAATGATGGTTCTTGAGTGTTGGCCACGTCCAGGGTGTAGACTCGGGGTGTGACAGGGGTTATATTAGAATGACTATGTTTTCTACTCTTATGTTATTCTTGTTTTACTTTCCACATTTCTTTCATGTTGTTGAATTAGAAACTGACTTGTCTTGGTGGGAATAGACGTTTGTCATCACATCCATTTTTGGATCATGAAATTTATGGCCTATATTATTGGAACATGAAATTAAGGATTATCCTAAACCAATAGGTCTTCTTCCTCTTTATGCCCTCGCATGATAGATAGGCTTATGGCCTTGAGCCATGTTGAAAATGAAAGACAAACATCAGACCTTAGACTAAAAGTATATAAATATTTTATAAGTTAAAATCTTATTTTCATTGATTAATGATGTACAAAAAGTTACAATTTATATTTTTAAAAAATATATAGTTTATTAAATATAGACTAGATATCTACGTATGAGAATAGGGCATTCTAATTTTTAAATCTATACATGCAACAAAAATTCGTAAGGAAAGACCAAATTTAGTATACGAAGGAAAATGTTTCTTAGAAATTAAGTAGATTTCTTACTTGTAATGTTGATCTTGTGTGAGGTAGGTATCCCAAAATATTATCCTAAAATTATTCATACATAATCTAGACACAAATACTATGAGGGGTGGGGATGGAATCTATGAGGGTAGTGTGAATATGAGCTGTGTTTGAGTTGGATGGTGAGAGGAGACAATCAATGTGGAATGCCACTTATAGAACTTGTTTTTTTGTACTAATATTGTGGAAGCCAGTTCCTCATCATTTAAGAAATCTAATTTCCCAGAAAAATATTTTTCAACGAATTTGACCAACCTGAACATGAGAAAATCTTAAAATTATTTCCTCCCTACCAAACACACTCCAAATATTTTAGAGTTTTTTCACTATGTGTATGTTTGGTAAAACAAATATTGTTAATCTTTCTTTTATGGATCATTGATATGCAAAAATTCACAATTTAGATTTGACGAAAATATTTAGTTGATTAAAGATAGACCAAAGGTCTATGTACGAATATATTTATTTCCCTCAATTACTAGAACCAAGAAAAATCCAATAGTATAATAATGTTCTTAATATTGTTTCAACCTATATTATTAAGATATGTGCAACATATTAGAAATAATATAAAAAATATGTTTCTCAAATAAAGAAATTGGAGCCCACTAAATGCACAGTGTATCCTTATTGTGTGGTCAATTTCTTATTGTGCCTTATCGAAAGGATCACAACCCTTCGGGAAAAGTCAAAAGTCATAACCCTTCTTAAAAGTTATAACCTTACGGAAAAGTCACAATTTTCCATAAAAGTCACATCTCTTTAGAAAAGTCAATTTTTCAGAAAAATCACAACTCTTCATAAAAGTCATTACTCTTCGTAAAAGTTATAACTCTTTACTTTCCATTGATATAACTTTTCATATTCCATTTATATAACTTTTCATTTTCCAAGCATACATTTTACAACTCAGTAGTCACAAATATAATTTCCTTTCTATATACGAAAAGATTAGACTTGAATCCTTCCCTATATATTGACCCCAAGTCTGTCTTCTACTCTCATAAGTTTATTTGTGACTGTTTAAGATTTTAGAGAGAAAAGAAAAAAGTCCCTTGTGCAACTCCAGAAAATGATACTATAGGGACACTTCCACCACTTTTAATCTAGATCAATGAGTATTATTTACAATTTTATTTCAATTTTCTTAGAATGTTTCATATGAGTTATATGCCTATGGTCTTGACTAATCCTCATGAGTCAATTATTTATATATGAAACACCAATTTCTATTTAATCAATGTTGAGCGCTCTATTATATTTGGTGCCCTCCAAATGTCATGGGGTGTTATGTGTTAGAATGAGATAATTTTTCTCCAATGGCCTTTTTGAGGTGATCGTTTAAATTATATCTTTGGCTAGACTAGTGGACTAAAATTATCTATAAAAAATAATTCATCCAAGTACTTTAAAGGGGGACAAAATTTAAGTGTGGCCTTAGGAAATATCAGGCGTGGCCTTAGGAAATATCAGGCGTGCAAACCATTGCGTCTTTATAGAATCCTTCCCTAATGAACTACCTTGCTTTTGAGATTGCTTAAATCTCTCTTAAGATTAGGTCCATTTTCATACAATAATATATGTATAGTGGTAATCCAACAATGCATGAGTCATATTGGAGAAAAATGGGGAACGAATGTGACATAACATTCAATGGTGATGATTCATTGAGTTATTTTGCTAATGTTAAGAGCTTGCGTTGGTTTATGGAGTCAAAACCGGAGGAAAAAATTAAGAGGATGCACAATGTAGATGTAAATGCAATTGTGGATGATCATTCTATTGTTATTGGCACTGGATCAAGCCAGCTTGTGCAAGTTGCACTTTATGCTCTTTCTCCTACTAATCAACCTGAGACGATCAGTGTAGTATCAGCTACACCTTTTTATTCGTTATGCATTTGTACAATATATTTTTTATTTAAATTGTAAAGTATATGTGCAACAAAATTAGTTGTAACACCTCGGATTCAAGAAAGTAGAAAAATGTAGTTTTCCAGAATTTGGTGTAAAAGCCAACCGAACCCACCCACTGACTGTAAGTAGAACCACAGACTGTAGGTCTCCCGTGGTTCAGTACAAGACAAAGGGTAATTTCAGAATCTAAAGATGACACCTACGACCGTGAACCACGGTTCGTTGATTGACTCACAAACCGTAGGATGGTTCAATTATTGGGGTCCAGAGTTTTATGGTCTCTGATCCCACCCATGGTCAACCAGTAAGGTCCATGGTTGGACCTACGAACCATAGGTGAGGGTCAGCAGTCAATTAGAGGAAAAGTGTTGTAAGGTCAACCTCAATGGTCATATATTTTAGCACAAAATTAAATAGGTGGCCCATGACCTATCAAATGAAAGATAATTGAATCCTCTTTCCAATGCCACCGAGTTTGCTAAAATTCAAGCTCAGAGTAAAAATTTATGTTCGTTTTAGTGAAGCCATGTCGGGTAGAGCATGAAAAATGACTCCTAACAATGGTTGGTATGTCAAACGACGCCCGTCAGTCCTGTAGTAGGTGTCACTCGTCAAATTTAAGTCACGGTCATTTTGGTCCTTTCCCTTGTGCGTTGGGCAGTTGAACTATGTCGTTTTACTCAGTTTAAGCCTATTAACTTAGTAAGAATACCGAGAATCCTCATTCTCCAAAAAACATCCAAACTTGCAGAAAAAAGAAGAGGAAAAGTCGACCAAACCTCCTAAGAACAAGGAACAGTATTCTTCAAAGTTCAGCCCCAAAATTCAAATGATTTCTCCATAGATTAAGTCACCATGTATGTGGGATTTCACTAGTGGGTTCCTTTCATGCACTAGGTCTCTAGAATTCTGTAAGTTCCTAGATTCTCATATCTTGTTTAGACCTAGGGTTTCTAAAACCTTGGATATTTTATGTGATTTAGCTGTTGTAGTATCCTAAATCTAAATAACGTATTTCTTTGAAAGTCTGTTTAATTCCTTGTATGACACTTAGAACCCTAGTTGTATATATTCTCTTAGTTCATGAATTATACTTGCCAGGTCAGCTGAATAGATAATCATGCTCCAGATTTTGAATGTTACATAATCAATATATAAATATTGCACTCAGATTGCATGTCAGCATTTGCGCTATTCAGTAATTCAATATTTCAGTTCCATTTGTGTCATAAACATATTTAGTTGGGAGTAGACTTAGCACCGAGTTGGACTAGGGTTCAGCATACCCTCATAGTCCCAATACAATGTGCCCCCGTAGGAATATTATAAGTCTCCTCTGTTGTGCATCAGATTTAGTGATCACGTCAGTTATGCCTTTGTACCCCTGGCAAGGTATATTGTGTCTTCTCGATGAGATATATACATCGGACTCCACGTTTAGCTCACGTGGTTTATGTCAGCTAATAGTTTCTCCCACAGTCAGACTCCTAGTGCATTTGACCAGGTTTTCAGTATATACTTCAGTATTCAGTTTAGCATGTCATGTAAAGGATTAGCACTTGGTCATTGCATTCAGTTAGTATTTCAGTAATGTTTCAGTATTTACATTCTTTCTCAGTTTATGTCATTGCTCAGTTATGCGTTGTTCAACTTATATATATTCGTTTATCTTAGTATATATATTATGCATGCTCACTATATTCCAAGTACTGACGCATACTGTATGCTACATCCTTTCATTATATAGGTTCAGGTACTCAGCATCCAGATCTCTCTTAGATCAATTATCGGTCTGCATTCAGTAGCTTCAGTGGTGATTCCTCATATTCTGAGGAAAATAGGTATGCTTTCATTTTAGTCTTTATATTCAGTTTTGTTAGAGTTAGATTGGGGGCATGTCCCAGCAACTCAACTCAGTTAAAGGCTTTTCAGACATAGTAATAGAATCAGTTTGAGTTGATGAGTTTATCTTTCAGTTATTGTTAAACTCTTAGTATGTTTTATATATTTAGACTAGTTAGGTTTTCCCCACTTTCAGTTATCCATTGTTTTAGCTTCCGCATTGGACATGTATTATTCAGTTATTCTCAGTATGGTTGATATATGCCAGACACAGGGTTAGCTTGGGGTCACTCATGATCCTAGGTCCCCGTGTTACGTCAAGGGGGTAGCCTCGGGGCGTGACGAACTTGGTATCAGAGAATTACATTAAAGAGTCCTAGGATGTCTGAAAGCCGTACTAAGTAGAGTCTCTTTCATTGGTGTGAAGCGCGCCACATCTATGAAGGGGAGGCTTCGAAGTGTTTTGACAAAAAAATCATTTTCCTTGCTATTCTTATTGTGTTTGGGTATGATCAAACTTCTGCTTTCTAATCCATCGTTATGTATTTCAGATCATGTCTCATCATAGAGCTAACACATGGAATGCTAATGCACGCAATGCTAACACAGTTCCTCCAGTCCCAAACTATGAGGTTACGAATGCATAATTTTAGAATGCGATCTAGCTCTTGGCTCAGAGTGTGGCCAATCCGAACAATCAGCATGCCATAATTCCAGCAAATATGAAAGGTGGATCATATGCAGGTTCGAGACTTTGTTTGGATGAATCCACCTGAACTTCTAGGGTCAATGGTTGGTGAGGACCGATAGAACTTCATTGATGAGGTTCAAAAGATTCATGGGGTAATGCAAGTGACTGGCAGTGAGAGTGTCAAGTTAGCATCCTATCAACTTAAGGATGTTGCTCATATCTGGTTCACTCAGTGGAAAGACAACAGGGATGCAAATGCAACTCTTATGACTTGGGATTGTTTTACTAGAGCTTTCTTAGACAGGTTCTTCCCAAGGGAATTGAAAGAAGCTAAGGCACAAGAGTTTATGAACTTAAAGAGGAGTAAATGTCGGTCCAAGAGTACGAGGTGAAGCTTAACCAGCTCTCCAAGTATGCTCCACACATGGCTACCGATTCAAGGGCACAAATGAGTAAGTTCTTATTTGGGGTATCCGATCTGGTGAAGACTGAGTGCATGAGTGCTATGCTACTAGGGGATATAGATATCTCCAGACTAATGAATCATGCTCAACAAGTTGAGGGAGATAAGCTTAGGGAATTGGCTAAGGATAACAAAAAGGCTAGAACAGGAAATTATGAATACTCACAGCAAAAGTCGGACGGTGGGAATCGCTCAGAATTTCAGCAGAGGTCTACAGCCCCATCAGCTAGTGCTCCAGCCCCTAGTTTTTGACCGGATTAGAAAGGTAGGGCATCAGACTCTAGGTCTCAAGGGACTGCTATGGGTAACACAGGACCTTCCCAACTTGTCTAAAGTGAGGTAAGAAGCTTCCGGGCATGTGTCATGTAGGCAAGGAAGGGTGCTTTGGGTGTTGTCAGTCTCCCCATAGGTTGAAGGATGGCCCTTCATCTTGGCAGGGGCAATGAGGTAATAACAACAGGTCTCAATCTACAGCTCCAGCAACACCAGTAGATTGCCCGACTCAGTAGGGTGCTTTGTCTGGTACAGATAGTGGTCAGCGCCAGAATAAGTTGTATGTTTTCCAGGCTCTATAGGACCAGGAAGATTCTCCTGGTGTAGTCCCTGGTATGTTACGAGTCCTTCATTTTCATGTTTATGTATTGTTAGATTTAGGGGCTACACTATCTTTTCTAACTTCCTATATAGCTGTAAATTTTGGTACGAGTCCTGAAACTCACTCAGAACTTTTCTCAGTCTCTACTCCAGTTGGTGACTCAATTATAGCTAGACGGGTATACAAAAATTTCCCTGTCCTAGTTTCTCAGAAAGTCACCTCAGAAGACATTGTAGAGTTAGAAATGGTAGATTTTGATATTACTCTAGGCAAGGATTGGTTACATGCATTTTATGCCTCAGTTGATTGTAGAACTAGGATCGTTCGGTTTCAGTTTCCAAACGAGCCAGTCTTAGAACGGAAGGTGTAGTAGCTCACTATCGATGGGTCGATTTATCTCTTACCTTAAGCCTAGAAAAATGATTTCCAAAGGGTATGTCTATCATCTTGTTTGAGTTAAGAATTCAAATTACGAAACCCCAACTCTTGAGTCAGTCCCGGTAGTAAATGAGTTTCAAGAAGTTTTCCCAGAAGATCTTCCCGGAATTCCTCCCGAAAGGGAAATCGACTGCAGAATAGATCCTCTCCTAGATACCCAATCAATTTTGATTCCTCCGTTCAGAATGGCTCCATCCGAGCTTAAGTAATTGAAGGAGAAGTTGAAAGACCTTCTAGATAAGGGCTTCCTTAGGGTCATATCTTCATTTGGTGCTCCAGTTTGTTTGTGAAAAAGAAAGATGGTTCTCTCAGAATGTGCATTGACTATCAGTAGTTGAACAAAGTCACGATCAAGAATAAATATCCCATTCCCAAGATTGATGACCTGTTCGACCAACTTGAGGGTGCTAGTTGCTTTTCTAGGATAGACCTCAGATCCAACTATTATTAGCAGAGAGTCAGAGATAGTAACATTCCGAAGACAACTTTTAGAACTCGGTATGGTCACTAAGAATTTGTAGTTATGTCTTTTGGACTAACAAATGCTCCTGCGACTTTCATGAATATAATGAATAGGGTATTCAAACAGTATTTTGACTTGTTCATCATTTTCTTTATTGATGATATCCTCATTTATTCTCGAAGTGAGGAAGAGCATGCGACTCATTTGAGAGTTGTTCTGTAGACTCTCAAAGATTGCCAATTATTTTCTAAGTTCAACAAATGTGAATTTTGGTTACAGTATTTCGCTTTCCTTTGTAATATAGTATCCAGCGAAGGGATCTGAGTGGATTCTCAGGAATTTGAGGTAGTTCAGCACTGGCTAGACCCACCTCTCCAACTGATACTAACAGTGTCTTGAGTTTGGCCGGTTATTACAGGAGATTTGTTGAAGTATTTCAATCAATAGCTTTCCCATTGATCAAGTTAACTAAGAAGAAGGTCATATTCCAGTGGTCATATGAGTGTGAGAAAAGCTTCTTAGAACTGAAGACTAGGTTGACTACAACTCCGATCTTGACTCTAGCAGATGGTTTAGATGGTTATGTGATTTACTGTGATGCATCTAGGGTGGGCCTAGGTTGTGTGTTAATGTGGCGAGGTAAGGTCATAGTTTATGCCTTAAAGATTTGGAGACATTACCTTGAGCTCTCAGACTTAGTATTGCCTTAAAGATTTGGAGACATTACATGTATTCAAAGATCAGAAAATCCTCCAGTATGTGTTCAGCCAGAAAGAGTTGAATCTTTGTCAGAGGAGATGGCTTGAATTCCTCAAAGACTATGACATGAATGTGTTTTACCATCCTGGTAAGGCCACTGTAGTAGCTGATGCTCTTAACAAGCTATCTATAGGTAGTGTAGCACATGTTGAGGAAGAAATGTAAGAGCTAGCCAAAAATGTTCACCTGCTTGCTCTCTTAAGAGTCTGCCTTACTGACACATCAGATGGTGAGGCAATAGTTCAGAATGGATAAGAATCTTCATTGGTAGCGGAGGTTAAGGAAAAATAGGATAGTGTTCTTATATTACTTCAGTTGAAAGGTGCAGTTCATCAAGAAATAGTTGAGGTTTTCTCCCTAGGGGGAGATGGTGTACTTTATTACCAGGTCCCCTTATATGTTCCTAACGTGGGTGAGTTGAGGCAACAAATCCTTACAGAAGCTCATAACTCCAGGTATTCCATTCATCCAGGTGCTACTAAGATGTACTGTAACCTACGAGAAGTCTTTTAGTGGAGCTGCATGAAGAGGGACAGAGAAGACTTCGTGGCTAAGTTTTCTAATTGAAATCAGGTTAAGGTAGAACATCAAAAACCATGAGGTCTGACTCAAGAGATTTATATTCCTAAATGGAAGTGGGAAGTTATAAAGATAGAATTCATTACGGGTTTACCTCGTAGTCACAAATAGCATGACTCCATTTGGGTGATAGTAGACAGAGTCACCAAGTTCGCTCACTTCTTGGCTGTTAAGACAATGGATTCAGCGAAGGACTACGCCAAACTCTACATCAATAAGATAGTCAGGTTATCAGTCCCCGAGGCTACCCCCTAGAGGAAAACACGAGACCTAGGATCATGAATGACCGCAAGCTAACCCTGCTGGCATATCATAAGCATACTAAAACAAACAGAATCAATAAATACTGTGCGGAAGCTAAATCATATAAATAATCTGAAATGATGAGGAATATCCATATACTAAATCTGAATATATTAATACTGAGAGTTTGAATACAAATGAAAAGTCAAACTCTAACACTATAGCTGAATCTAAATATGTCTGAAATAAGCCTCTAAACATACTAGAAGTGCTGGGACATGCCCCATCTAAATCTAGCAAAACTAAAACTAAGACTACAATGGAAAGATAACATGTCAAGTGTCCTCGAAGAATGAGGACTCACCACTGATGCTGTTGAACTGAATATCGGGAACCAATCTATGCGTAATCTGACATGTGAGGACCTGAACCTACATCACGAGAAAATGTAGCGCAGAATATGCATCAATACATAAAAGGTACTAAGCATGTAGGATAGAATAAAGCTAAAAAATAACATAACTAAACCAAAGCATAAATAGCAAGGATATATTCTAAACATGATAAGGATACTGAAAATACTGTACATGACTAAACTGAGTGCAATGACCAAGTTTATGACTTGCTCAAACTGAAATCTGAACTAAAACTGATAACATGGCCAATGCAATAGAATCTTACTGTAAAGGAGCTACTAATAACCGATATAAAACCACATAAGCTAAATGTGGAGTCTGATGTGTAAACCCCATCAAGAGGACCCAATATACCATGCTAGAGGTATAGAGTCATGTTGGCATGATCACTAAATTGATGCCCACAAAGGGGACTTACAACCTATAGGGCACGTAGTTCTGGGACTTGAGGGTGGCTCACCATAGTCCACTCGGTATTAAGCTTCTCCCAATTGATTAAGTAATTTACATGTTATGGCAGAAGTTTTATAATACTAGATAGCTCAAAATACTAACATGCTAACTGAAAATGCAACATTAATATACTGAAAATGAAACATTAAATACTGAGGTATGTATAACTGAAATATCTGACCTAGTATGTGCATTTCATGGAATAAACGAACTACATAACTAGGGTTCTAAATTTGGAAAGGATCTGCGCAAAACAATACTAAAATCATGATAATCAGATTAGGAACATTAAAGTAACTAATTAATAATATGATATGCTGAAATTCTAGAAATCCTAGGTCTAGATAATATTAAGGGAATCAAGAATCTAACTGAATTCTAGGGACCTAATGGGCGAAAGGAACCCACTAGTGAAATCCCACATACCTGGTGACGAAATTCACGGAGAAATCTTTTGATTTCGGGGATGGAACTGAAGGAAACTTGTTGCGTTCTTGAGAAGGGTTTGGTCGCTTCTTTCTCCTCTTGCGTTCTAATTTTTCTAAGTTTTGGTGAAAGATTTGCTTAGGGTAGATTCTAATTAAGTTTCTAGGCTCAAACTGACCAAACCTACATAGTTTAGGGGTTAAACTACGTAGTTTAGGGGTTAAACTACGTAGTTTAGGGGTCGAACGCATAAGGAAAACACCAAAAGACCCCTGACTTAACTATTGTCAGGGTCACCGACGGATGGGACCGACGGACCATCGACCGACTGATGGTCCGTGCTGGTCAACAGTCAATGGGGTTTTGGGGGTTGAAAACAGGGGTCTGATCCACGGAAACAGACCACGGTCCGTGAGTTCGGCCGTGTGTCGACACTTGAATAATTTTTTTGGAACTTCTGGTGTAGGGTTGCAGGTGGTGCACCACAGACCTGCAAGACGGACCATAGGTCCTTCTACGGTCCATTGATGGTGTCACGCCCCGAGCGTACACCCTGGACGTGGTCGGCACTCAAAAACCATTGTTGGCCCCAAGCGAACCCTTGGCCTGGCTTACTTACTCAGCAGAAGACTTTACGCATTAAGAAAAGAACTCAAATGCAAGATAACTCAACTGTGTCAAACTAAACTCATAATGTTTTAGAAATAAAAATTTAACTTAGCCAAATTGGCAACTCAAAATTGAACATTAGTCAATTACAAGATAAAGACAAATGAACTAATTGACTGTCTATCTATGAAGCCTCGAAAACAACTGAGATGGATGTCAGGACAAGCCCCACGACATCCTAATGAACTGATAATACTACTGAAATCAATAAAAGGGATCTTCCAGAAAGCAAGGACACTCACCACAAGACTCTGAAATGCTCAACTAGATCAACAGTGCGCTGGATGCCGATCCTAGTTATTTGTGTCTGCATCTTAATAAGATGAAGGTCAAATGGCATCAGTACATTGAAGTTTGAAAGGAACTGAAGAAACAAACTGGGTATCAACTGAACTGAACTGAACTAAACTGATTTTAATATAAAGTAGTGTAAATAAATGCAATGTAAAGAAAAGCTTTAAAACATGGTTTTCAACTCTATGTATTTAGAAATACAATAATTACTCTGTATGTATGCAAAGACACAATATGAACTCTGTTTGTATATGTAAATACAATATCGCTGATGTTTATAAAAATAAAAAATACTGCTGTGGGAGTTTCTCTAACCGACAACGATCACTTAAGAGTTATCGTGATGATACAACACTTTGCCTCACACTGTCACGGCTGTCCTATACATTGCCAAGAGTATAGAACTTGAACTACTAAGTAGATCCAAAAGTCTATGCTAAAAAGCACTAAAGGAATCATCTAAAAAGAATGACCCTTTTCTACCCGTGGTGGCTACATAGTTTATGGCGACTCAGAGTTTTCTGAACTCTCCCCCACATTAGTGCTCAATACTACTCCCAAAATATACTACCTCTTTATGTTTAAAAACATAACTTCTTCCTCTGGTTTGAGATAATTGCTTAAAACTTAGTTCAAAGGCTATCTTGGAAATCTCAGTTTCCTTTCTTGCTTAATTGTGATAGCATTTAATCTTTAACTAAAAAACTAGCTCAAAGGCTCTTTACAGAAAAACTAGCTCAGAGGCTCTTTACTGAATAACTAGCTCAAAGGCTCTTTACTGAAAAATTAGCTCAAAGGCTTTTTACTGAAAAACTAGGTCAAAGGCTTTTTTGGAAATCAAGGTTTCCTTTCTTCTTTAAATGTGAAAACTTTTTACTCTTTGGGAATACATTGTCCCAATATACTCTTTTGAAGAAATGAACTTCAAACTTTACTCAACTCAAAACTCAAGTCTTAAAACAAAGTTAAAACATTTGTAAAAGACTCTTGGAAGACTCTATGAACTTCGCTTGACTTGAATCTTAACTTCTCTTGACTTGAATCTTAACTTTCCTTGAATGAAATTATGGATTCAAGGATTGTGATTTGTTATAGGAAAGATCTCATGATGTTTAGGAATGATTTAGATAGCTAAACATGAAAAACGATCAAGAAATCACTGCATAGAAACTAGTTCGCGATGCGGAGGTGTATTTAAATTTTGGTCGCAAAAATAATTTTTGAGGCAGAGAGGTTCGTGACCTCTCCGCGACGCGAAGAGAAATTTGCACTTCTGAGGAACAGGTCCACGATTGTTCCGTGTCGCGGACCTGTTACCCAGTTTCTGCCCTACTTGTTCCTTCTTCGTTTTCTAACCCCCAATTCATCTAAAGTCGGTTCTTTTTATCAAATTCCCTTTAGATTCAGATACCCAGTATGTATACACAAGAATCTAACTGAAACAACTCAAGGAAACAACATTTTAACCTCAAGGAACTCCTTAATCTCAGCCTAACTCAAGAACGAAGGCCAATTTCAAGAACACCATTCCAGATTCATCAACTTTTAACTTTTTAGAACAAACTTGGCTGAAATAAACATGACTGGTGCATGGGTGAATGAACCCAATTCTATGAAAGACTCACATACCTCGTAGGGATCACCCCTTGACGAAATCCACAAGTGAAATCTTTACGAACGACGATCTTGGCTCTTTTCTCCTTTCTTCTCCTCTTGCATTCTTTCTCCAAAAGCCCTAACTCTAATTTCAAAAGGGTAAACTGACCAATTTCAGTGTAGACCCTTAGAAATATTACCAGAAATGAATTAATTAATTAGGTGGTGAAAAGACCATACTGCCCTTCTATAATCCTGATTAGACTTTCCTTAGTTGAACAACCCAACTTCCAATGGGCATAACTCACTCATACAAACTCGGAATCGCGCAAACTCAGCGGCGCTGGAAAGATTATTTCAAGATATTTTGTACGATATCTGGAAATAGACCTAACTCACTCTGAGCTAAAAGTTATGCTTGTTTGAAATGGACTAAAAACTCAAACTTAACATAACTTAACCAATTTTCTAGATTTTTTATTATTTCCAAAAATCACTCTTTCTAATTCTTGCTCTTTCAAGTTCTTTCAATTTGCAAGATATTACAATATCTCCCCCTTGGGAAAATTCATCCTCGAATGAGATTACTCTTACTAGGCCAAGGGTGTAACATTAACATTAAGCTCAAATACCCAACAAGCAATGCAATTATAACATGCTAATCTTATAAATAAAATCCAAGAAAAGGATTAGTACCTTCATTTGGAATTTCTACGGATTCGATGAGATGTGGATATCTCTTCCTCATATCTTCCACAGCTTCCCAAGTAGCTTCCTCAACAAACTGATTCCTCCAAAGAACATTGACTGATGCTACCTCTTTTGTTCTCAACTTGCGAACTTGGCGATCTGGAATCTGAAATGGAATCTCCTCATAAGATAATCTATCTTTCATCCCAATATCTTCAGTTGCTATGATCAATGAAGGATTACCCATACACTTTTCCAACATGGAGATGTGGAACATCGAATGGACTGTTGTTAATTCTTGTGGTAGGTCTAACTCATAAGCTACATTGCTAATCCTCTTGGATATTCTATAAGGCCAATATACCGGGAACTAAGTTTCCTCTTATTACCAAATCTCATAAAGCCCTTCCCTGGTGAAACCTTTAAATACACCCAATCATCTACTTCAAACTCTAACTCTCTTCTCCTAATATCAGTGTAGGATTCCTGACGACTCTACGTTGTCCTCAACATCTCTTGAATCACTTTCACCTTCTTCATAGCTTGATGAACTAAATCTGGTCCTATCAACCCAACTTTACCATCTTCAAACCATCCAATAGGAGATCTGCATCTTCTTCCATAAAGAGCTTCATAAGGAGCAATTTGGGTGCTAGAGTGTTAACTATTATTGTAAGTAAACTTAATGAGAGATATATGATCATCCCAATTACCCTTCAAATCAATCACACAATCCACCTTGATACCTCAAAACACTATCTCCCCCTTGTTCAAAAGCCATCACTTTTTTGCTTATGAACACTGGTCTTTAGTTCTAGTAATAAAGGATCTTGGTCTTGCTTTTCTTTTACTTGTGACACTAATGATGATTCAGCCCCATTCATCACCACTACTCCTCCTTCTGTGGAATCCATTAGTCGAACTCCTAGTCGTGCAAGTCTATGCACAACTTTTGCAAACTCTTTCTTAACTTCCTCAAAATAGGTGGTTCTACCCATAGACAACCAGCTCAAGGCCAAATGGCATCAGTACATTGAATGTATGAGTATGAGAGGGGAATTCTAAAACAAGACAATAACCTTGAAAGGAACTAAAGAAACAAACCTGGTCTCAACTGAAATGAACTGAACTAAACTAATTTCAGTATATAGCACTGTAAATAAATCCAGTATAAAGAAAAGCTTTAAAACATGGTTTTCAACTCTATGTATTTAGAAATACAATAATAACTCTGCATGTATGCAAAGATATAATATGAACTCTATTTGTATATGAAAATACAATATCACTAACGTATATAAAAATACAAAATACTGTTGTGGGAGTTTCTTTAACTGACAACCATCACTTAAGAGCTATCGTGATGATACACCGTTTTGTCTCACGCTGCCAGGACCGTCCTATAGCTTTCTATGAGTATAGAACCTGAACTACTAAGTGGATCCACTAGTCTATGCTAAAAAGCACTAAAGGAATCACCTAAAAATTATTACCCTTTTCTACCCATGGTGGCTACACGGTTTATGATGACTCGGAGTTTTCTGAAATCTCCCCCATATCGGTGCTAAATACTACTCCCAAAATATACTAGCTATTTATGTTGAAAAATATAACTCCTTTCTCTGATTTGAGATAATTGCTCAAAACATAGCTCAAAGGCTATCTTTGGAAATTTCTGTTTCCTCTCTTACTTAATTGTGAAAGAATTTACTCTTTAACTGAAAAACTAACTCAAAGGCTCTGTAGTGAAAAACTAGCTCAAAGGCTCTTTACTGAAAAACTCGTTCAAAGGCTCTTCACTAAAAAACTAGCTCAAAGGCTCTTTACTGAAAAACTAGCTCAAAGGCTCGTTTGGAAATCAAGGTTTCCTTTCTTCTTTAAATGTGAAAATATTTTACTCTTTGGGAATACATTGTCCGATATACTTTTTTGAAGAAATGAACTTCAAACTTTACTCTTTATTCAACTCAAAACGCAAGTCTTAAAACAAAGTTAAAACATTTGTAAAAGACTCTTGGAAGACTCTCTTAATTTCTCTTGACTTTACTCTTGACTTCTCTTGACTTGACTCTTAACTTCTCTTGACTTGACTCTTAACTTTCCTTGAATTGAATTATGGATTCAAGGATTGTGATTTGTGATAGGAAAGATCTCATGATGTTTAGGAATGATTTTAGATAGCTAAACATGAAAAATGATCAAGAAATCACAGCCTGGAAACTAGTCCGCGACACAGAGGTGTATTTAAATTTTGGTCGCGAAAATAATTTTTGAGGCAGAGAGGTACGTGACCTCTCTGCGACGCGAAGGGAAATTTACACTTCTGAGGAACAGGTCCGCGACGCGGACTTGGTACCCAGTGTCTACCTGACTTGTTCCTTCTTCGTTTTCTAATCCCAATTCACCTAAACTCGGTTCTTATTCTCAAATTCCCTTTAGATTCAGATACCCAATATGTATACAAAAGAATCTAACTCAAACAAACAACTCAAGGAAACAACATTATAACCTCAAAGAACACCTCAATCTCAACCTAACTCAAGAACGAAGGCCAATTTCAAGAACACCATTCAAGATTCATCAACTTTAAACTTTCTAGAACAAACTTCGCTGAAATAAACATGATTGGCATGTGGGTGAACGAACCCAATGCTATGAAAGACTCACATACCTCGTAAGAATCACCCCTTGATGAAATCCACAAACTAAACTCCTTACGAACGACGATCTTGGCTCTTTTCTCCTTTCTTCTCCTCTTGCATTCTTTCTCCAAAAACTCTAGCTCTAATTTCAAAAGCGTAAACTGACCAATTTCAGTTTAGACCCTTTGAAATATTACCAAAAATGTATTAATTAATTGGGTGGTGAAAAGACCATATTGCCTTTCTAGAATCCGAATTGGACTTTCCTTATTCGAACAACCCAACTTCCAATGGGCATAACTCACTCATACAATCTCGGAATCGTGCAAACTTGGTGGCGTTGGAAAGATTATTTGAAGATATTTTCTGCGATATCTGGAACCCATGTAACTCGTCCTGACCTAGGAGGTATGATCGTTTGAAGTTGACTAAAAACTCAAACGTAACTTCACTTAACCAATTTTCCAGATTTTTAATTATTTCCAAAAATCACTCTTTCTAATTCTAGCTCATTCTAGTTCTTTCAATTTGCAAGATGTTACAGATGGTACCCGTGGGTGCCACTTGTAAAATCTAAACTTGGCAATCTTGTTTGTTCTAGCATACGTAGTGTTACATTATCTCCCCCTTGAAAACATTTGTCCTCGAATGAAGACTAAACTAGCTGAAATGGAGGGAGAGGGCTGCAACCCCTACCACTAAACACTGGAAACTGATTTTTGACTGAACTAGGTTCCAAGAACTTGCAAATACGCAAAAAATGCAAATTCAACTGAATAAACATGATGCTAAGACTGAAACTGGGCATGAATGACTGAAAAACTGAAGAGGAACTATTACCTTAGGCTGGAATGGAATCGAAAGGAAAGAGGTGAGGATACTTGGCCTTAAGCGACATATTGCAACCAAAACTCACATTTTCTAAACTAAGCGATTAACTGACGATCTTTGAGAGTTTGTAGAAAAACCCTCAAATGATTTGCATATCCTTCCTTATTCCTAGAGTAAATGAGGATATCATAAATCAACACGATAACGAACAAGTACAAATACTACTAAAACACTCTGTTCATCAAATCCATGAAAGTTGCAGGAGCTTTGGTTAGTCCAAATGACATAACTACGAATTCATAATGACCATACCAAGTTCTAAAGGATGTCTTCGGAATGTCACTATCTCTAACTCTGAGCTGATGATAACCGAATCTGAGGTCTATCTTTGAGAAATGACTAGCACCTTGAAGTTTGTCAAACAAGTCATCATTTCTTGGGATGAGATACTTATTCTTGACTGTGATTTTTTTCAATTGCCTATAATCGATGCACATTCTGAGTGAACAATATTTCTTCTTCACGAACAACACTAGTACACCCTATGGGGAACTACTAGGTCTGATGAAGCCCTTATCTAGAAGGTTTTTCAACTGCTCTTTCAATTCCTTAAGCTTAGATGGAGCCATTCTGTAAGGAGGAATACAATTAGGCTGGGTATCTGGAAGGAAATCAATTCCAAAGTCGATTTCCCTTTCGGGAGGAACTCCGGGAAGATCTTCTAGAAATACTTCTGGGAACTTATTAACTATGAGGACTGATTCAAGAGTTGGGGTTTTGGAGCTTATGTCTTTAACCCAAACTGGATGATAGAGATAACCCTTAGAGATCATCTTTTTGGCCTTAAGGTAAGAAATGGAACGACCGATAGGCTCTAAGCTACTACCCTTCCAATCTAAGATTGGATCACCTGGAAACTGAAAAAGAACAATCCTAGTTCTACAATCGACTGAGGCATAATAGGAATGTAACCAATCCATGCCTAGAATGATATCGAAGTCTAGCATTTCTAGTTCTATAAGATCTGCTGAGGTGACTTTCTAGAAAACTGTGATAGCGCAATTTTTTGTATACCGGTCTAGCTATAACTAGGTCTCCGACTAGAGTAGCGATTGAGAAGGGTTCTGAGAGAGTTTCTGGACTAATCCTGAAGTTGACTGTTACATACGGAGTTACAAAGGAAAGAGTAGCCCCTGGATCTAACAATGTATACACATCTAAGTCAAAGACTCGTAACGTACCGGTGACTACGTCAGGAGAATCTTCCTGATCCTGGCGAGCCTAGAGAGCATACAACCTGTTTTGGCACTAACTGCCGCCTGTACAGGATGAGTTACCCTGCTGAGTCGGGTGACCTGCTAGTGCTGCTGAAGTTGTGGACTAAACTCTGCCATTATTGCCTCTTTGACCCTATTTAGAAGGACAATCTTTCAACCTGTGACCAGACTGACCACACCCAAAGCATCCTTCCTTTCCTGCAAGACACTCGCCCATATGGTTCTTTCCACAATTTGGACAAGTTGGGTAGGTTTTGGTGCCTGAAATACTCCCCTGAGACTTAGAGCCTGATGCCCTACTTTTAAGATCATTTCAGAACTTGGATGATGGAACACTAGCTGATGAAGGTGCTAGAGCTGTAGACTTTTACTAGAATTACGAGCAATTTACACCACCCGATTTCTGTTAAGAATAGTCATAGTTCCTATCCTAGCCTTCTTATTCTCCTTGGCCTGTTCCCTAAGCTTATCACCCTCAACCTGCTTTGCATGAGTCATGAACCTAGAGATGTTCATATCTTCAAGCAACATAGCATTCCTGCACTCTGTTTTCACTATATCAGATACCTCATACATGAACTTGTTCATTTGAGCCCTGGAATCAGCAACCATGTGAGGAGCATACCTAGAGAGTTGGGTGAACTTGAGTCCATACTCTTGGACAGCCATAGCCTCAAATTCATAAACTCTTGAGTTATTGCCTCTTTCAACTATCTTGGGAAGAACCTTTCTAGAAAGGTCTCACTAAACCATTCCAAAGTTATAGAAGCTGCATTTGTAACCCTGCTCTCTTTCCACTGAGTATACCAGATATGAGTTACATCCTTAAGCTAGTAAGATGCCAAATCAACCCGATCATTCCCAGTTACCTGCCTCACTCCAAAGATCTTTTTGACCTCATCATTGAAGTTTTGGGGATCCTCACCAATCTATGATCCTAAGAACTCATGTGGATTCATCCTAATAAAATCCCGAACTGTAGCTGCAGCTAACCCAACATTAGCATTTGCCGGAACTGGAACCTGCTGGTTGTTCTGGTTGGTCACACTTTGAGCCAACAACTGGATAGAGTTCTTAAATTCAGCATTCGAAACTCCCTGATCTAAGACTTGAGGAGCTGCGTTTGCATTCCTGGCATTCTCATTCCTTGCTTAAGCTCTACGAGGAGGCATGATTTGAAAGCGCATAATGAAGGATTAGGATGAGGAATTAGATTATACCTTACGCATGATAAGAGTAACAAAGAAATTGAAGTTTTCCTAAAATACTTCGTAGCCTCCCTCTCATTAGATGTGGTGCACTTCACACCCATGAAAAGGACTCTACTTAATGCATTTTTTTAGACATCCTAGGACTCTTAAACCTAGTGCTCTACTACCAAGTTCATCACTCCCCGAGGCTACCCCCTGGATGCGGACATGAGACCTAGGATCACGAGTGACCACAAGCTTACCCTGCTGGCATATCATAAGCATACTAAAGAAAACTAAATCAATAAATGTTGTGTAGAAGACAAATCATATAAATAATCTGAAATGATGGGGAATACCTATATACTAAATCTAAATATATGAAAACTGAGAGTTTAAATACAACTGAAAAGTCAAACCCTAACACTATAGCTGAATCTAACTATATTTGAAATAAACCTCTAAACTTACTAGAAATGTTGGGACATGCCCCAGCTAAATATAGAAAAATTGAAACTAAGACAAATGGAAAGATTACATGTCATGAGAACTCACCATTGATGCTACTGAACTGAAGATCGGAACCGATCTATGCATGATTTGACTACCGAGGACCTGAACATATATCACGAGAAGATGTAGCGCAAAGTATGCGCCAGTACTTGAAAGGTACTAAGCATGTAGGATAGAATAAAGTTGAACAATAACATAACTGACCTAAAGCATAAATAGCAAGGATATAATCTGAACATGATAAGGATACTAAAAATACTATACATGACTAAACTGAATGCAATGATTAAGTTTATAACATGCTGAAATTGAAATCTGAACTAAAACTGATAACATGGTCAATGCAATAGAATAAGATAGTAAGGGAGCTACTAATAACCGACATCAAACCACATGAGCTAAATGTGGAGTCTGATGTATACACCTCATCGAGAGGACCCAATATACCCTACCAGAGGTATAGAGGCATGCAAGCGTGATCACTTAAATGATGCCCATGGAGGGGACTTACAACCTACATGGCACATAGTTCTGAGACTTGAGGGTGACTGACCCTAGTCCACTCGGTGTTAAGCTTCTCCCAATTAATTAGTAATTAACAAGTTATGACTAAAGTTCTATAATACAGGATAGCTCAAAATACTTACATGCTAACTGAAAATGCAACATCAATATATTGATAATGAAACATTAAATTTTGAGGCATGTATAACTGAAATATCTGACCTAGCATGTGCAATTCATGGATTAAACAAACTACATAACTAGGGTTTTTAATTTATGAAAAGATCTACGCAAAACAATACTAAAATAATGATAATCTGATTAGGAACATTAAAATAACTAATTCATAATGATCTACTGAAATTCTACAAACCTTAGGTCTAGATAATATTAAGGGAATCAAGAATGCGACTGAATTTTAGGGACCTAATGGGCGAAATAAACCCACTAGTGAAATTCCACATACCTAGTGACGAAATTCACGAAGAAATCTTTCGATTTTTGGGCTAGAACTGAAGGAAACTTGTTGCGTTCTTGCAAAGGGTTTAGTCGCCTCTTTCACCTCTTGCATTCTAATTTTTCTAAATTTTGGTGAATGATTTGCTTAGGGTAGATTCTAATTCAGTTTCTAGGCTTAAACTTACCAAAACTACGTAGTTTAGGGGTTAAACGACGTAGTTTAGGGGTCCAACGCATAAGGAAAAGACCAATAGATCCCTGACATAACTGCTCTCGAGGTCACCGACAAATGGGACCGAAGGACCATCGATCGACTGACGGTCCGTGCTGGTCAACCGTCAATGGGGTTCTGGGGTTGAAAATTGGGGTCTGATCCATGGCCACGGACCACGCTCTGTGGCCTGACCTACGGTCTGTGGGTCCGGCCGTGGGTCGACACTTAGAATAATTTTTTTGGAACTTCTAGGGGAGGGTCGTAGGTTGTGCACCAAAAACCTGCAGGACAGACAATGGGTCTTCCTATGGTCCGTGGATGGTACCCATGGGTGCCACTTACAACATCTGAAATCTGCAATCTGGCATGTTCTAGTATACGGGGTGTTACACAGGTTGCATGGGGTTCCTTTGGCTACCATCTAAGATAGAGGTCCTAAGTATACCTCTCATTTCTGGAAATCATTTCAAAAAGGTCTTGGTACCCCAGTAAATCTCAGTACAACATTTCATCCACAAACGGATGGTTAGGCAGAGCGTACCATTAAAACCTTAGAGGATATGTTGAGAACTTGCGTGATCGATTTCAAGGGTTGTTGGGATGATCACCTACTTCTCATAGAGTTTGTCTATAATAATAACTTTCATTCCAGTATTCAGATGGAACCTTATGAGGACCTATATGGGCGTAGATGTAGATCTCTCGTTGGTTGGTTCGAATTAGGTGTAGCATTATTGATTGGGCCAGATTCAGTTCATGAAGCTATGGCAAAAGTTCAGCTCATCCGAGATAGACTAAAGATAGCTTATGTAGTCAGAAGTCCTATGAAGATGTGAGGAGAAGGGACTTAGAGTTCGAAATCGATAATTGGGTTTTTCTCGAAGGTGTCACCTATGAAGAGGGTGATGAGATTTGTCAAGAAAGGGAAACCTAGTCCTAGATATGTAGGTCCTTATAGATTCATGAATTAGGTTGGTAATGTGGCTTATGAGTTAGAGTTTCTAGCGGAACTAGCAGGGGTTCATCTAGTCTTTCATATTTCCTTGTTGAAGAATTGTGTGGGTGATCCGGCATCGATAGTACCATTAGAGAGTGTGGCTGTGAAGGATAGTCTCACTTATGAAGAGGTACCAGTAGAGATTTTTGACCGTCAGGTTCGTAGGTTGAGAAATAAAAAAGTTTCTTCAATGAAGGTTTTGTGGAGGAGTCAGTCCGTAGATGGAGCTACTTGGAAGCAGAAGCAGCCATGAAGGCCAAGCATCCTCACCTCTTTTCTTCCGATTCCATTTCAACTTCAAGTAATAATTCCTCTTTAGTCTCTCAGTTTACTCGTGCATAAATTCAGTCTTAGTATCTTGTTCCTTTAGTTGTTCTAGCATTTTAGAACATTTACATATTCTTGGAACTCAGTTCAATTGGATATCAGTTTCTAGTACCTAGTGGTAGGGATTGAAGCTCCTTCGCTCCATACTCAGCTTGTTTAGACTTCATTCGAGGACGAATGTTCCTAAGGGGGAGATATTGTAACACCTCAGATGCAATAAAGTAGAACAATGTAGTTTTCCAGAATCTGGTGTCAGAACCAATGGAAACCACCCATGAACCGTAAGTAGAACCACAGACCGTATGTGGGGTCTCGTCATTCAGTCCCAAACTTAGGGGAATTTCAAAATCTAAACATGACACTTACGGTCGTGATTCAACATGCAAGTAAAATATTAGGCAACACGTCTGCATCTTTGCCTCCGAAATGGCCAGGTTAACCTTATTCAGACTTGCCTTCATACTAAAGTCTTCATTTATTTACTTAAAAGTAGGGGAATATATGTCATCTAATAATTCCCCTTGAAAAGGAAAGAAACAAAAATAAATTTCACTGAAATTAATCATCAACGCGACTCAATTTCAATAGAACACCAAACCAAAAAGAAAATAAATTTCACTGCATTGACAGCGATAAAATAAATTACAAATCAATTCATTTATTCTTATCTATGTTTGTTGGATCATTTTCTCTTGATTTATTAATGATTTCTTTCGTAGTAAAGAGAAAACAATTCAAGCAAACATAGATAAGATGAAATTAAAGGGTGTGTGTGGATGTGACTTAAGTACCAAATCATTTTCTTGGAGTAATCGTAGATGGCTGTTTTTCGGAAAGGTCTCGTGACACTAGTGGGTTCAACAACAATGATTAGCTATTTATTTTTATCATGTGTGCTTTGCTAAAGATTCTATGGATTGATTGTTGTTCACCCCATACGATTCTTTAATTAGATATTATACAAGTTCAAGGATAGGGTGGAAACTGAAAATGTATGTGTGAACATCAAAATAATGTTGGATTTAAGATGGGCCTCTACAAGACTAGCCCAATCCATGTTCGTCATACCCAAAGGTCCGTTAGATATTGTTGGAGGCTACTCCACCCTAAACCCTCTTTTTATTGCGTGGGCTAGGCTTCAGGGTAGATTAGCCTCCAACAACCTCTAACCCACCTCTAGGTTTGAAGAACATGGATTGAGCTATAGTCTTGTAGAGGCGCATCTTAAACTCAACAAAATTTTGATGTCTACACATACATTCTTAGTTTAAACGCTATCCATGAACATGTATACCATCTAATAAATAAAATCATTAGTGGAGAACAACCATCAATCTGTATAATCTTTAGCAAAATACACACTATGAAAAATCAGCTAATCATTGTCATTGAAGGCACTAGTGGCATGAGACTTTTCTGGAAAACAATAATCTCTTATTACCTCGAGAAAATAATTCGATACTCAGTAGCATCCACATGCACCCACTCTTTTCATCTGATCTATGTTTTCTTCGATCTTCTTCTCTTAAATAATTAATTAATTATTTTGAAATTGAAAAAATCGTTAATTATTCAATAGATAACCATCCAAGAAAACATAAATCCGATGGAACGATTAGATTTGTCATTTATTTTATCGCTATAAATTCAGTAAAGATTATTTCCTTTTTGGCTTGGGGTTCTATCAATCGAGTCGTGTTGACGATTAAATATAGTGAAATTTGTTTTTACAAATCTCCCTTTCAAGAGAAATTATTAGATGGCATATTTGCCCCCAACTTTTAAGTTAATAAATGACACCTCAGGTATGAAGGAAAGCCTAGATAAGGTTAATCTAACCATTTCAGAGGCAAGAATGCTGACTTGTTGCCAAATATTTTACTTGCATGTTGAATCAAGTTTTGAGAAGAATGAAATCATTTAGACTCTAGTGAGTCAAATTGCACACATGTAGTGGTCAAGATGACAAAGTTTGATCTTCTCCATGAGGAAATATATTATTTCAGTTAGCATTAGACATAGTCATATAAAGATATCGATAAATTGATAAAATAAAATGTGATTGTAGAAGAGGCTACCCAGCCATGAAGTAGTTTCTAATGGGCTTTTTGTAGAAGAAATTTTTATTTTATATTTATTTTCATTTGTTAGGTTGAAGGGTATTAGAAGAAGATAAATATGTTAAAATGTAAAAACGTGTTTAGGATTATTTAATGGTTGTGTATTGACCCAGAAGGTCATTTTTGAAATTTTGAATATTCGTTTAACTAGAGTTAATTATTGATAGTTAATTATTAAATATCTAATTTTAGTTAATGCTTAATGGGTTAAGTTTATAATTTGGTTAATACCATATAGCACTTGACCCATATAGGAAAATAAATTATTAGGGTTGAGAATTTTTTGTTCATAATTTAAGAAGAGAAAAGGAGTCAGACTTACCAGCGTAAAGCTGCTGCCGACGGGAGAATACGTCATGTCCAGGTAATATGTAACCATGCCAAATATATGCAATTGTGTGTATGGAATGGAGTATATTATTGTTATTATTATAATGGTGAACAACTTAGTCTTTTATAGTGCATTAATGACTGAAACTATGATTTGAATTGGAAAATCAAGGTCATTTATTGAGGGCTAATGAGAAAATAATGTTTGACTGATTATTGGCTACATATAGTTGAAATTGAGTTCTGTCTCGTGTGGAAGTGAGGCAAGGATTGGGTTACTTGGCTTATGCGATTCCATCACTGGTTTCGTAACCAATGGTTCTCATATTTATTAATTCGTGTTTTATTATCACATAATTATTCAAGTTATGATATATTGAGATACTTAATTAAATATTAAGTGTATTATATTATATGAAAGCTATAAGGGTAGTAGTGTTTGGAGAAATTATGACTTAATACTAGGCTTGAAATT